>VAHH01000685.1:0-22609 GCA_013357305.1 Radopholus similis | reverse complement strand
CTGCATTGTGCGGACGGCGCTCGAACAACACTCCCAAATCGACGTCGGCACCTTCATGGCGCACTACAATCTGCTGGTTTGCGTACGTACTTTTGGGGTCCAATCTGTTTAGCTGACTGAGATCGGGTCAGTTTGTCCGATCAACCTCATTGTTTTTGACTGAGCTTGATCAATGGGGAACTCGCTATGTTCCCCGCCGTCCTACTTGGCTAACGTTAGGCTTGGACGTTAGCTACGCTAGGCCTAAGCCTAGGTTTGGGCTAAAACCTAATATAGGTAGCCCCATTGGCTCGTTCAGTGTACGCTCTTCTAATCTGCTTAATCCCATCTGATTAGCTTTTGCGTTTTTTGATCAAAACCAATCTGATCTGCTAACCTGTTCCAGTCCTCCGCCAAAATCAACTTTTGTTCAGCTGTCCGTTTTGTACAACACAATCGCGCTCGTTTATTTCCGCCGCTTTTTGGTGATCAAGAACTGGAACAGCAGAAGCAGAATTGCGCCAACAGCCGACAACGGCGTTGACCAGGCGAAAGTGTACTTCAGAGAGCTGAATCGTCAATGGAATTGATCAGTGATCAGTCACATAATTGATTGAACGAATAAAAATGCTTTGCCTCACCAGCCAGCCGATCTTCCATTGACGGCAAAAGGAATAGCATTTCGAGATAACTGACTTTAATGAACTTTGAAAGAATTAAACTATTCACACGTTTTTACATCCATCACCAGGGCTGTCTGTATGAGGTGACGCAACACAGGATCGTGCATTGCCCCAACCGGGTGCTCCCAATTATTTTTGCCCCAACTGGTCTTCTCCGCCGCAATTAACTGTTGGCGAGTGGGCGCATTTGTCCGCGATTTTTGTTTCCGCAAACAAATTTTGGGATTTCCCTCTCGTCGAAATGGAAGTCGTCTGTCTGTTGTGGTGCCCTAAACCTAAAGCCCCAATGTTGGCTTCTGACGAATGTCTGTTGTGAGTCTGTGTGTGGATACGGTGTCATCGGGGAACTCTGAAGACAATTTGAACCGCATTTGGCTAAACGGATTCGCGATTGGTCTCCAATTTTGGCCGAAAACTCCAAATCAATGATTATTCCGAGCATTTAGCTGTGACCAATTTCTAATCGAAAACTGACAGGCATTTGGACGATTGGATAGATTTTGGTACGCCGGCGGATCCCTCATACGCCTTTTCATGCGTCTGCGTCCAATTAAAAGCGTCAGCACGCAAAACGGAAACGGCAAAGTATGGGCAAACAAACACTCACTTGGCTCTGGTTCAAAAGAAAAAGGAATCTTCGAGGGTCAGCAGAAAAAGTCAGGGATCCGCTGTCCAACGATTGTAGCCGACACCTCTGCTGGGGCACAATATTTGGCGAAACTATTTTAACAAGCAAAATCAGCACATCTTTCTGGTTCACACATTCCGTCGTATTGCCCCAATCCATTTGCGCTCCACATTTCTATAGAAACTTTGTTTATAGAGTGCATTTAGTAAAGTGGCTAAGTGGCAATAAGTCCAATCTACTAATTGTTTTTGTTGGACAAAAGCCGATTTTTCGGCTCTCTTTTCTGGTCATCCAAAGGAATTCATTTTCCGTTTTTAGAGGAGATCTCAGTCCATTCCACACGAGTTATTGCGTAATTTGTGATTTGATGAATATGGACACGGGGTCCTCTCTCCCCCCCCCTACCTCTGCTGATTAATAAGTATTATCGGAAAGGAACTTTTGAACGCCGTCCGGATGGAGGGCGGATGGGGCGGATGACGGACCGGCATTACGCTCCACACTGTATATTTTGGGGTTGGCGCGAATTCGTTGACTGCCGCAAAAACATTTCCGATTGTCCAATCCCTCGTTGGAAAAGCGTAGAATAGAAAATATGAAGGGGCGGGAGGCGGAACTTTTGGGATTGCGCAAACGGAGATGAAAAAGCTGTTTTTAAACCAACGAATTCACGCATTTTTAGTCATTTTGTAGGGCTATTGGGCCCACCGTGTATTTGAATTCACTTTGCTGCCAATTCCAATGACTGATACCAGCACTGGGCAAATGCCCGGCGAGACTGAGGCGCATTTTGGTAACGAGAAAGAAGGAACAAATGATTCCCAATTCCCCAAATGTTCCAGACGTGATTCGGTTCGTGTACTCGGTGGCCGGCTGGCTAACCCTGTGTCTGGGGTTGCCGCTGAACGCGACACTCATCTGGCTGATCCGCACCAAGAGTCCGCCCGCAATGCGCGTCTACGCCCGTCTGCTGCTCTTCACCTGCGTCATGGTCTGTCCGCCCAATTTGGACAACTCTGAGCGAATTGAACGGACTTGTTTTGGACAAGTTGTAACCCAAACACAACCTAATCTTTCAATACTTTGGTGACACTCATTAGCGTAACCAGTAGATGAATATGATATTAGAATCGCACAAAATATGTTCAGGACATTCTGCTCGTGCTGGTCACTGGCACTGTTCAGCCGATTTTGGTAAAAAGAATTGGGTAGTCCCACTCAATTTGTTAGTCCCCCGACTCACAGATCGCCGACCACGGATATCGCGTGATGGTCCAAAATGGTCTGTTCCGCAACCTTCCGGAACCGTTCACACTAATTGTGAGTTGATTCTGAAAATCAAAAAGTCTTCTGGTCACAACAAATCCAAATAAATCCAAATATTATGTATGTCTCCAATTCAGCTGGACTCTGTGTGGCTGCAGCTGCTTGTCTGCTTCCAGATCGCGATCACCTTCCAGTTCGTGTTCCGCTACTTGCTGCTCTCCAGGCAAACCAACGACGGGCCAAATATCTGCCCAGAGACAGTCCATTCATTTGCAGAGAGAGCAGCAAAATCCCGCCCAAACTGGTGTGGACGCTGATCGGAATGGCCGTTGCGAGCAATGTGTTCCACTACATGGTGATGATCGCCGCGGACTGGCCATGGCCAGAACACGAGCCGCTAATCGCCAAAATGACCATTCTGGTGGCCAAGGAGACGGGCATCACCAACCTGAGGATTGCGAACTTCTCCGTCGGAGTCAGTTTGTGGGGATTCATTCGCATAAATTTTTCCACTCCCTCAGCACTCCATCGCCTGGTACGTGCACATCGCGTTCATGTTTGTGCTCTTCTTCAGCAGCTACGGCACCATTTGGGTGGGCCTTTGGGCAAGAGGTCAGATGGGCATTTCAGTGGTCCTCTTGCAGGCGTGCGTGGTCAAAACTCGTCGTCACATTAGACTTTACGCCCAAAAATACCTAAGCGACGGCAAAGAGATCGACCCGAAAATCATGGAAATCAACAACCAGATAACGCAGGCCCTGATTTTGCAGGTCACCCATCAAAATGGCCACCAAGTTGTTTACATTTTGAAGGCCATTCTGCCGACCTTCGAGCTGTTCACGTTCTCGCTGAAGATGTTCCTGCCGATCCTGTTCGACGGTGAGACCTGGTTTTACATCGTCTACACGGCAGTGCCGCTCTACTTCATCCCGGTGGGACTTCTCCAAATCCAAAGTCCAAATCAAACACTTCCCTTGCCTCCCAGGTGCTGAGCCCCCTGGGCACCATCATCGTGGTGAAGCCGTATCGCCGCGCTGTGGTCAGGGCCCTGAAGGGTTTCACTGGGACCGAGCGTGGCACCACCATCGCCAGCACCATCAATCGCGTGGCGCCAACATCGTGAGAATGAGAATGAGAAGGCAAAGGGCAATAAGCGAGATGGATTTGGTGAAGTTTCGAACGGAGAAACCCAAAAAAATGACTGTCGTTTTCCTTTCCAAAACTGTCCAGTCTCTTCTATCCACTCTGCTCTGCATTGAAAGAAACCGCTGATTTTTAGTTCCGATTTCCTCAAAGTCCAGCGGAACTCCTTCCAAATTCTATCTTTCCTAACACTGTTTCATCTGTTTCATAATTCTTTTTGCGTAAAATGGAACTTTGGAGTTTGGACATGCCATGGAGCTTAACATTGCAATTAATATCAAAACATTTTACATATTTTGGACGGAGTTCCAATTTCCAAACGCCATTTGGGCTGTTGTTCATCATTTGGATCCGCAGTAGAATTCGTTCAATATTTTCGGATTTATAATTTTTGGCAAACGTTAACGCGGAACTCTCAAAGACTCGCCCACATTTGCTTGGAAAGAAAAGTTTTCGATGGTCCAGCCATGACTGGAAACTTCTAATTACATGTACAACCAGTTTGCATCCAATGCCTTTGCTGAACTGCTCGAACTTGTGTCAGCAATAGAAATTCTTTTATCGACAGAGTTAAACTTGGCATGTTATTTAAATTCACACTCTCGCATTTATCCACAAATTGCGTGTGTGGCAACTCCGAAATTGATAACGTTGTGGTCCAAATCTAAGCAGGCGCTATTGACTGTGCCAGATCTCCGCCCGTCATGCGCCGTTCGGCAGTTTTTTTGTCTAAAAATGGCTTCTTGACGCACCCTGTGTCACAGGTCTCATCGTTGTTTGCGCAGACGCATTTCCGCCAAAGGGGATGCGACGAAGGCAAATGTTTGCGGAAACTGTGAGGGTAACTCGCGACCTTTTGTGCACATTTGCCCACATAGTTGCGCCGTATTACTTGCCATTTTTGCTCAAAAGTGTATTTTGCTCATCAGAAATTTTTCGCTTCTTTTTCAAAGACCCATCAAAATAATTCATTTTCAGCTCTCTGCACTCACAGTTTTAAGTTGACTGATCGAGTGCCCTTTGTCTGCATTCGAATGATTTGACAGAAATTGACGCAATTTCTCCTGTTAATCGAGATTTAGTAAAAATTGTGAATTGTGCGCAAAATATGCGCCTATTTGGCGAACAATTGGCTTGGAAATGCATGCTATTGAGACGTCATCAATTAACATTATAATTAGCATTATAGTTCAATTAGTAACCGATTAGTAAATTTAATAATAAAGTCCAAATTGAATCGAAAACACGAAAATGAATATTTAAGGTGCATTCAGCAGATGGGGAGGAATCGTTGGACATTTTGCCAAAACCATTATTATTGGGTATGTGTTTGCTGGTGTTCCGCGTTGTGGTGCTGCTCGCCAACTGCCTATTGCCCTGTTGTTGCCAGCCCCAGACGGACGACGCAGACGAGGCATACAACTCCACAGCCGACGCCATGGACCAATGCCAATGCTGCTGACTGGAAGACTGGAGCAAGAAGCGATGGTCCGGTTGCTCAAACTGATCACTTTTCTTAGCCGTGCATATAAAATTATAAAATATAAATTTGTCGCTTCTGTTGCGACTTGCGAGTCCATCACCTATTTGGTAGTCTTGGTAGTCCATCCTTACATCAGAGAGAGACCGGGGACTGCTCACTCATACAGCTGAACGGGAAAAGGCACTAAAATAATAAAAATTGGGGCTTCGAACGAATCGAAAACCGAACCATCGAGAACGGTTTTCCATTCGAAAACTGATATTTTTTCGATTCGAAATGATTGCTGATTTTTCCTTGCCAGTTCTCTACTAATAGAGATTATACAGACACCCACAGTTGAGGCAAGTCTGCGGTGGCAGGATGTACGAGGCCGTGTTGTTGTTGGGTTGGGGCAGTCCATCGTTTGGGCGCTCTGTTGGTTCATTTGGTGCAGAAGGCCGAACGGAAGAGGGGCAATAAACCGACGCGGAAGGCTCGTACGGTGGAGGCGAGTCAAGAACTGCGGCACTTTTTTCCATCCCTTAACACGGAGAATAGGTACTTTTGAAATTGATTGGTTTCGTAAAATTTGGGAATGGGAAATGAACGACTGGAATGAATGAGAAGAGCTTCGCGACTTGTTTGTCCGCCCTCTGCCCAATGGTGAGGGTGCGTCTCTCTCGCTTTTAGCTTTTTATCGATTTCTCCCAGTGCATTTTCATTCTTCGGCCTCGGGAAACGGGGGAATGCGCCAAACATTCGGAGAAAACAAAGAGCGAGGCAAAACTTTATTTTAAATTTAAATTGACTAATAACACATTCCTTTTAATAAAAACAAATCGAATTTTGAGGGAAAAGTTTTCATTTCGGCGAAATGATCCAAACTCTAAACATCAATTCTACGATTTGAGTTCCCCTTCAAGGCGCACCCAAAATGTTTGTTTCATCATTCCAATTTCCAAACCCCCCCCCCCCCCCACTAGCCATCGCCATTCCTCGGCAGAGCTTTCTCATTCGCCTATTTCACAACAAACATTTATTCATTCCCGCAGCCACAAATAGCGGCGACCAAAATGTGACGAAATGGGAGAGTCCATCTGCTGTGGTCCTCCCTCTTTCATTAAAACCTCAGAAAAATTAGTTCCTTCACCTTTTTGCTTAAAATGGGAAAGTGCCCTGTTTCGGTTTATGCCCAATTTTAAGCTTTGGCGACGATTGATGGTTCCTTCAGACTCTCCAAAATGACGTCTACCCATGCGCAGAGACCAAAGAGAAGAACGTTTGTGGTGTGCGAGGACGCCCAGGGCAGGGAGGTGGCCGCGTTCTTCCGCAACGCGTGCACCTTCAGCAACTTCCACGCCAGCCCCATCCAAGTGGGCGCACTCCACTTCCACTGCTCGGAGCAGTTCTTCATGCACCAGAAGGCACTGATCTTCGGTGGGCGCAGGGGACTCGGAATTCCGCGTTCCAATGGCACACCGATTTAACGGCCCTTTTGATTTTGGGCGATCTGGCGGTTGCGCAGAAGATACTGGAAGAGCCAGTGCCCCAGAAGATCAAGGCGCTGGGCAGAAGAGTGCGCAACTTCAACGACCAGCAGTGGCTGCCGCTCTCCGTTCTGGCCAGTGGACACTCCAAATGGAAAAATAACCCCTCCTCTGCAGGCAATGACCGTGGGCTCGCTGCTCAAGTACGAGCAGAACGACGCGATGCGGGAGGAGCTGTTCGCCACTAGGAGTGCCCTGATCGTCGAGGCCAGTCCCTACGACAGGCGCTGGGGCGCCGGCATCGGTCTGGAAGACTTGCGCGACAAAAAGCGCAACTGGACCGGACTCAACCTGCTGGGTGAGAGCGCCAAAAACGGCCACGGAATGGGGGCCTGGTGTTTACTGTATAGCTAAACATCAACATGTTTGATTATTGCGCAACGCCAGAGAAAATTGGGAAAAATCTAAGCCCTTTGGGTTGCAATGACGTCAACACTGGCATTTGGGAACGGGTCCCTTCAAGCGACAACAGAAGTCGCTTTCCTTTTGCCCTAAGTACCCTTTGAGAAGGCGCCAATTGCCCAATTTTCAGGCCGAATTTTGACCAGCGTTCGGGAGGCGCTGAAACAGGGGTCCGAAGGGGACGGGACAGCAGACCAAGGCCAACGACCGGATGATGAAACGGTTGTGGAGAAAGTGGGCAAAAGCGTTAAAACGGACCAAAACAATATTGACGTGTTCCCCGCAGCTCCATCTGAGTGCGGAACAGCAGCCGGCGGGTGTGGCGGCTCTGTTCAGCCTGACCTCGGCCAGGGCGTTGGAAATTGCTGCCCAACTGGTGGAACAGCTCCACCAGTAAAAGAGGGAGAACAGAACTGCCGGTGGAAGTATAGTCTTGTTTGGCATCTGCTGATTCCATTCCCAAAATTGACAAAACGTCGGATCAAATGAATAAAGCAAAATTTAACATTGCTATTGTTACATCTCGAAATGATGAAAATGAAGCATATTAAAGCTGCTGCACTGGCTTCAACAATTCAAATCCCCCATGGACTCAGCGAAATATTAAAATTATAAAATACGAATATTGCAAAAAGCCTATTACTACCTACTAATAACAATTCCCAACCAATCAATCCTCAATCCATTTTACATTCCCTCCAAATCGATCGAATAGGTAGGTATGTGCGTTTCGTCTCTCAGCCCAATTCAGGGGACTCGCTAGACCTTCAAGCCGATTGCCAAATTTGGCCAAATGTGAATTTGGATAGCGAAAACTGAAAAGGAACTGAAAAGGGTTGGGGATTGCTCTGTCCTCTCTGGTGGATGCATGGATTTCTTTGTCCTCCAAACCCACGAAAGGGCGAAAGGGCGAAATGCGTAAAAAGGGCACACCCCAAATGAATTGGGTTATGGGTTGGGTTGGTGGATGCCCGTCCATTTATAAGATATCAGAGGTTGCACAACAAAATCGTTCATTCACTCAATTTTTACGAATGATTTTTTTTTTGTAGTTTTAATAGATTCAGAAACCGACAAAAATTATTGCTATATTTTTAAGCCAAAAGAATTGTGTTTCCAATGAAATTTCTTCTCTTTTTCGTTTTTCTAGAATTCACCGAGTAATAGGTAATAGGTATTTCATATTTTTGTTGGTTTTTTTGCACTCGATCAATGGCACTCGATTGGCCCATTCCTGCCGAGGATGGGGCCTTTCCTCCTGCATCGACTCCATTTTTCTGAATTTCCCAAATCCTACCAAAGCCGCAAAATGACTTTCTTTCTCTGCCAAACTGCATTACCAAAAAATAAATGTTTTAATGTTTGTGTTTGCCCTCAATATTTAGGAGTCCAAACCTGAAATGGTCCGCACCAACATTGGCGCGCTGTGTCTCGCCCTCGTTGGCGTCCAACTGTTCCTCGGCTCAGTGCCCATCCAGGGCACAGCACTCGGAAAGTTCAGGAGCGCCAGCAAAAGTGAGTGGAAGCCAAAAATGGATTCGCACCTCCAAAAGAATATCAAATCAACGATTTAAGGCTCCTATTTGGAATAGTAAATGCATTCGAAGTGCCAACATTTGCACAGCTCAAATAATAAATAATACGTTCACTCATCATTCACTTTGGATTTCATACTCTAATAAATTAAAAGTCTCTTTTGCCCTCCCAAAAGCTTCTTCCAGAGGTTGTGAGTGCCGGCCAATTTATCGGACGGGCAATGAGCGTGAATGACCACTCCAACCACCACCAGCGTCAACAGCGTTTGCCGCACAGCCACAAAACGGCGGGAGCCAGTGCCAGTAGCCAGTCGGGGGGTGGAGCGGCAATTGCTGCTGCGGCTGTGCCCGAAGTGCCCAGGGAGGAGGAGAAGTGCACCATCTGTTTGGAGAACCTTGAGAATGGCGAGCGAAAACGGGAACTTCCGTGCAAGGCAAGCAAAAAATGTCCATATGGGAGTTGGTGTGGGAGTGGTGAACTGCTTGAACTCTGTGGGGCTTCGAGTTGGGGCGGTCCAAAACTGTGACTTAATCCGATCTCTGAACTCAAAAATGTTTCGATTTCTCCAATGTACTGCTTCAGCTCGATGACTCGTATTTGAATTTTGCATCCTTGTTCAAATCCAAGTCCATTCCTCCATTCTCGCGTTTCAGCACACATTTCACGCGGACTGCATCAAAGAGTGGTAGGGACTGATTGATTGTTTTTTGTTCTGTCCAAATTCTGTGCACAGGCTGGACACCAACCCCACGTGTCCCGTCTGCCGACACAACCCCTCCCAGGGGGCCCCGGTGCCACAAGCGCAAAATTCGGCGCCACAACGTGCGCCAATGCCGCCGCCAATTCGGCGCCCACAACAGCCGGTGGTGCACAACGAGTTCGAAGCGCATCCGCAGAGCTGGAGCGATGGGGAGGAGGACAACTATGGTAAAAAGGAAAAGGATCTAGGCATACTCTGGGAAAGTGAACAATGCAAGTGGTTCCAGAGCAAAGCTGGGAACGGGACATGCGCCAGCAGCAGCAGCAAATGGCCGCCTACCACCGGCAACAACGTGAATATGGATAAAATGAAAAATATTGATTAAAAGATCGGTGCTATAACCTATGAATGTTGCAAAATTAAAAATAATTTGGAAAATAGGTACTTATTATTTTAGTATTACATAATTGTTCGAAAACTATTTATAGTAACTGATTGTGTTCAGATTCAGAATGGACAAACAGTGACGACGGGCCCCACCACCATTATTTGCCTCCGCACCACCACCACCAAGTCAACTTCGGCGGACAACACGCCTTCTACCAACAAGGACAGCAGCACTCTGTGATGGCGCCTCCCCCTCCTCCCCCGGTCGACTCATTTGGCGAGTTTAATTTCAACAAAATTTCGCAAAATCAAAGTGTTTTAATTTTAGACGGCTTCTTCCTGGGCACCAGCTCGGCGGACTGGCTACGGCGCTACCACAGTTTGACACCGACGGCACACGGAAAATGAACCAACCGCAAAGGAGGGAGTGAGTGCCCGAGAGCGGAAGAACAAGACCGATTTGAGAGCCTCCCCGGTAGATTAGTCCAAAGTACGTTTCATTTCCTTCCTCTGGCGATGAATCAATGTGTCTGAATTCTGAAAGCAAAATGTCCACTGAAAGAGTTTTTTGTCCAAACGCCAACTGGGGCAATGCGGCTCTGAGTCCCCAAGCGAAATACCGCTGCTTTCGAACGGTTTATGTATTGGTTGAGACAACTGGCGACCTTTTCCTTTAATCCTCTTTTTGGGTCGTTTTTTAAGTTTAACCACAAATTTAAATTCAATGTTTGAAAGTGGGCAGCACAACAAAAAATCACTGACTGAACTGGCCAAAAGGAGCAACATTAGCCGTGCGCAAAAAAGCGGGTGGATGGGGGCCCAAAGTGATGTTGCGACGCCCGTTCTGATTGATTAGGGCTTCTTTACACACAATTGGACGCAAAATTGCGCCCCCAGTCCCTTATTAAGCAATCGCCCGCAACGCCCCGAATAAGGAAAGGTACGCCCGTTTGCTGCACCATAATTTGCGCAAATGCACACCGTCGTCCCCGCAATTGTTGCCGTTGTTGTCTTGCTCTGCATTGCCCGTAATAAACAATCGGCTTTTCTGTTTTCACTTGCCATTTAAGCGTTGTCAAGGGCGGCAGAGCCACAACAAGTGTCTCCGGATGAGTTGGTGCCCTGCTTGTCTGAGGAGGGCCTTTGCTTTATCCAAGGTTCGCCATTTAGTAATGAACATTAAGAGAATGGGAGGCGAAAATCTTGTGGGAAATGATTGCCAAAAATGGAATAAAGCCGAGTTTTTAATCGGTTATTTTTACTTTTTAGCTTTGGGGAACCAACTTTTGTGTTTTCGATCCCCAAAAAGTCTATGGGCGATTCCCATTTCCCATAGCATTAGTCATTTTGGTCGATAGAATTGTAATGGGATCGGACACATTTCAGGTGGGCGGGCACCGCCCGAGTTGCAGCCGGGCTTCAACGCAACTTTCGGTGCTGCTGCCAGTCTAGAACAACCATCGGCTGTTGCGAACGGGACCGCCAATGGAAGCGGCACTGGCGCTCAATCGGCCGCCCAAACATCGCCGGTCCAGCACCATCAACAACAACAACAACAACAGCAACAAAGTGGCGACTCAGCGACCGCAGAAGCCGGTCGACAGAAGGCACAACACTTGTCCTCCTCCACTGCCACCAGCATGTTGCCAGTTACCACTTCGACGCAACCCAGCACCACAACAGCGAGACAACTGTCCAGCACCACATCTGAAGCAAAGCGGCTGCCGTCAGTTGCAACCACCACAGCGCAACACTTCCCAACCGGAGCAAAGCAACAAGCCACCACAAGTTCCGTGATGCCGACACCTAGTCCCGCACACATTGTTGGCAGCTTCAGGCAGCCAAGCGGCAATGGCACTCCAAAGCCATTTGCTCCAAAGGTGGTGCAGCCTCCCCAAATCAGGGTGCCAGCGGCCACCATGAGACCGAGAGTCGCAACAACGCCCGCTTCCCAACGGACGGCACAGCATCGCAACACGACGCCGCCGTCACTACCACGCAAGGTCACATCAACAAGGCGGCCTTTCACACCAGCAAGGCTGCCTACTTTGGGCGTCATCAATGGAACAGCGGCAACAACGGCACCACCGAGAGTGCAGCAGCCGACTGATGCTGCAGCGGCGCAGCCACCTGTTGTCCAGAAGACGCAACACAGCGTCGACACACGAACGCGAGGCCGCAATCCAGCAGTGGCTACGGCCGCCCCAACGACAGTAGCGGCGCCACAACATCTTAGCATCACTTCATTGGCGAGCAATGGCACAACAAGAAGTCCAAGTCCCGTTGTGAAGACGCGTCCAATTGGCCAGCATTTGTTCAACGGTCGCAAACCGAACTTGGCGGCGAACAACGGAGGACGGGCGCCAAAATAACCCAAACGACTTCATCTATCCTTCACCACAACCATTGATTGCCCATCGTCTTTCCCCGTTACTCGGATAAAATATCAAACATTTGATTCTCGAAACAACGTTATTTTGGCCATTTCCCAAATTCCGGTCGTCTCGCTGAGATTAGTCGTAAAACACTTTTCAGAGTTGGGTCATGTGATTGGTGGGGAACTGTGCGGCGCCAAAAGGGCAACTTCTCATCGCATAATTGAGACAGACGGAACATTTGGGCGACCCAAACACAAACACGCCTTCCCTGTTTTAGGTCGTTTCGGTCGCCATTTTTTAGGGTACCAAATTGAGTGTAAAATAAAACCGGTAGAAAACGAAAGAGTTGTTTATCGTCGTCTCCGGCAGTCGGGTTGCCATTGGAGTGGCGAACAAACTGTCTCCACATGATCATGTCCCGCCCCGATGAAATTGCTTCCTTTGAGCGAGATAAATAAAACGCCGGTTATGCCCGCAATGAAAAACAGAGGCGAGCGCCAAAGAGGGTCGGGTCTTCTGATTTCGAAAAAAATACGTTCGCGTTGAAGAGTCACAGCGCATTGTGAATTCCTTCCTCATCGCCATGACCAAATGGTCGATTCAATCTTGATTGCTGTGTTTTCCGATCTGATTCGATCGATCAGATTGAGTCATTCGGATCACAAGATATCGGCTGAGGGGATGACTTCAAATGGTGCACTGCTTTTCAGATTCAGACAGATTTCCCATTGACAATATGAGACAGTTGTCGAGTGTTGCGACCATTGTTGCTGTTGTGGTGGTGGCAGTCAACTTCTTTTTGGCGCCCACCCAGGCAGCCGAGCCCGATCATCCTCAGACAGCCGAAAGCGGCGTGGACAGCGCAAAGGTGGTCGCTGCAGATGCGTTGGAAAGGCAACTGAGAATAAAAGGGTTTGGCACAAAAGTGGTCATTTTCGTTTTGTTGCAGTGCTGAACGACAAAAGCGCTGGTTCGATTTGACGTGTGCCAGCGGGATTTGCCACATGGTTGGCAGCAGCAGCAGCGGCACCTCAAAACGCCAGAGTGGGTACGGATACGGATACGGCTACAACCGACCGCCGCCACCTCCACGACAGCCGCCCAGCTATGGCTACGGCTACAACCGGCCACGACAGCCGCCCAGCTATGGCTACGGCTACAACCGGCCAAGACAGCCGCCCAGTTACGGCTATGGCAGCTATGGCTATGGCAAAAAATAAACGATGCGCTGGAATAAACAGTCTTCCATTCCCATGTCCAATATATTTACTTATACACAGCATAAATATGTACAATGGATGTGTTCTGTGTTGTGCCCTCGTGCCATCTTGTGAGGCGATAATATCGGCCATCCGCTGGGCAGTTGCCTTTACATTTATTACAGGCCACCTTCCTGGGCCAGCCGCTTCCCTCTGGCTGGTCACTTCTGCCTCGGGGGCTGTTTGTTTGTCTCCTGCTCCAGCTGCCTCCCATCTTGCCTTCCGATCTGGTTCCACGGTTCCACCTACTAGGGGCCCTATTCTCTGCCCGAGCCCATCGGTGGCCCCTCATTTATTCTTTGCATCTTCTGCTCGCCGTTTGACAAGCTTCTTCTGGTCGCGTTCATTTACGTATAATTGGCCGAAAGCATGCGGTTCGCCCGGTCCCAGCTATCAGTTGATAAACAGGTTGTGGTGCTTCGCAACTTTGCGCACCACGAAAGGGCAAACAAATTATCTGTGGCCATGATTTATGCACAGCGCCAGGGAAAAAGCGAAACCAACGCCGCAAAAAAGAAAACCACCAGCCCTTTCTTCCTCCTTCCTTCGGCTAATGTAAAGCAAATTAATTGCCTTCCAAATTTGTTCGTCCAACAAAATATTTATTTGCTGTCATAAACAATTTTCAAAATCTTTCTCTTACAAGTTTTATGTTTAGTCGGATTCTTTTGGGAATGGCCACAAAATCGTTTCCACTTTTCGCCTTTCTCTTGTTTTGTGTCTTTCTGGCGGCAGTGTGGGCTCAAGACGCTTTCGACGATGATGATCTGCGCTTTGAGGGCGAGAGCGGTGTGGACGAAGAGGAGGAGGGGGAACCGGCCACGTTCGACTTCTACTTCACGTGCGAGGGCATCACGGACTGGAGGGTCGCCAAAATATGCAACTACATGCACCGGACCAACAACTACATCAGGGTGTGTGCACAGATTTCGGTCATCCATAGCCTTGTCCCCAGTCCCCAGAGTCCAAATTTGGTCCCATTCAAATTCCAAATATTGTCGGGCCCAAATCCCTAGCAACGTTTTAATCTGCCACTGCTGCTTCAGAACCATCCAGTGGCCCGAAGTCCAATGCCAGGATGTGAGTTGGGCCTTGATCCAATGATATTATTTGGACGAATTCTGCCACCACTAATACACATTTCAGCATTCGTGGACGAGTCCTCCGCTGAGGGAGGTGGGAGACTAATAAAACGGGGGAGTGTCAAAATGGGTGTGGATTGTGAACTTTTGGTATTCTCGGCATGTTCTTTTCCCTACACAAATTGCTCGGCAAATTAAAACAACCGAAATGTGCTTTCACAGAAGTGCCGATTGAGTCGATCATTGCTCAAGTGGCAGTGTCAGCGTCCCCGCAGCTGCCCACACCAACAGCAGCGGCTATTAGCGTCCCTACTGCTGCTGTTGGAGGCGGAGCAGCACTTGCGCCGGTACTTTATACGCCAAATATTATTGCATTTATATCAGGCATGGAACTAGCCGGGTTTTCCACAAATTATTAAAAAGTGCCAACTGCCACCCAGATTCCCAGCACCGCCGCGCCAATGTCCACAATGGCCGCCGCTGTTTCTGAGTCGCCGGCAGCACCAGCAATGCTGCCCGCCGCCGGACCGCATCTGGGCTATGACTTCGAGCAGCCGCCCATTCCGCCGCAGCAACAGCAACAGGTCACACATTACTTTTCACTTTTTAGACGCCCCATTTAACTTTTATGGACTGAGCTTTTCTAAAGAATCGATTCATAAGTCCGTTATCCAGTATTCTAATATGTATAATTCTATACTTCTATAGCTTCTAGGTGTCCAACGATCCAAATAATTTTCGAAGCGTAGGCGCTAAATTGGCAAATGTTTGGTATTTGGGTCTATTTGTTTGATTCAAACTGAAAGCCATCATTATGCGTCATCATTCATCAAGTGCAAGCAGTACTAACAGGAATGGATGCAACCGAATGCAATTTAAGCCTTCGAACGCAAATGGCATCGGAACATCGACGTCAGTGGGGACCACCACCAGTGCGAGAACGACAAGACAGCGCCGAGTGCCATTCAACCCGTTGGATTGCATCACACTGCAGTGCTTGTGCAAGTACATGGATGGTTAGTCACATAGCCCAAAATTCAGTGGCAGTCCCCGCCCGTTTCATTTGGTTTGTTCAGAAAGCAAATGTAGTCCGGAGAAGCCGTTGAAAAAGGCTGTGCGCAAAGAGTACCGTTTGCTGAGTGCGGACGAACGCCAAAAATTTGTAGGTGGCACCTTAGACTCTCCCATTGTGAACTTTACTTGGCCAAATTTATAAAATTTAAATCGGATGTCGTATGACCAAAAGCCCATTGAAATAGTAGAGCACTCTTTGAGCTTTCCTTTTGGATCAGCATAGCGCCCTGCAAACGCTGAAAGAGAACGGACAGTTCGACTCGCTGGTGCTCACGCATCAACGCTTCGCCAACGAGTCGGCCGGCGCTCATTTCGGACCGGCCTTTTTGCCCTGGCATCGGGAGTACAACAAACGGTCGGTACAGATGGGGCGGTGAGCAGGTCAGCGTTATATGTATTTCCCTTGTCCAGAATGGAATTTGCGCTGCGCATGGTGGACCCGGACGTGGCGCTGCCATTCTGGGATTCGACCATTGAGGACGCAATGCCGCGCCCAAACGACTCCATGCTGTTCACTGATGTGGGTGATTGATTGATGCGCAGAAGCACTCTATTCGGCTAACTCGAAACGGGGTGCATACTGCATAGGTGGTGGGCGACGACACTGCAATGAACATCTTCCCAATACATGTTAAGAGAAGGTTGATTCGATTGAGTCAATTCGTCAAAAAGTGTTAATACCTTAATACACATTTTCATCTCTAGAGTTTTTGAATTCTGCGATTTTTCTCCACAACTTTCTATAATTTGTCGTTTGACGATTACCTTTTATTATTAGAGCTGTCTAACAATATGGGAGATTCCCAAACATATACGATTTGACTGCGAATTCACCTAAACTGTTGTATCTATAGTAGCACTCCCCACTCACAGGAACTGATGGGCACCACAGACTCAGACAACCGCGTAGTCGGCAAGTTCCAGCAGTGGAAAATAGCTGCGGTTTGGATGGCTGGGGGGACCATTTTGTGGCGAGAGTGCACTTTTTCTGTTTCCCAGGGCAAAGATCGGCTGAAGCGCAAAGTTGGCCACTTCATCAACGACTTGGCCAACATCACTGAACAAGGGCTGGGCAAGCCGATGAGCGAGAGCGAGTGAGTCGCCACACCATGTTGATTGATAATGTGTTTCTACTCAAAATAGCTGAAACATGGGATTCTATTTTGGGGAAAGTCAAATTTGATGAGATTTTTTCTCATTTAGTCTGGACAAGCTGTTGGCCGGTCCACACGTGGAGTACTTCCTCAGCTATTCGGCCCCAAACAATGTGAGTGGGACAATGGCCAATGACTGCTGTGTGAGTTGTCCCCTTCAGGGTTGCTTCTCGCTTATTATGGACATGCAGAAGCGCTTCAAATTTGACCTGTTCAACGCCATCGAATTTTCGCACAACTATGTGCACCAGTTCATCGGAGGCCACATGGGCGATGTGCCACTAAGCGCCAACGACCCAATCTTCTTTCTGCACCATCCATTCGTCGACTACGTGAGTGCCCCAGTCGAAGTTCGAGTTCCAGTCTGACAACAATTTTTGTCAAACATTGCAAATTGGTCTAGGTTAGGGGCTCGACATGTCGGTCAAGATTAAGCTGGATATGGTCGGGATCGGGAATTATGATCGATTAGTTGAGATGAGGATATGAATAGAGATTAGAGCGCACTAGAGAGTGGAACTGAGCAAACAATACCAGGATTGTGACTTTATGGCCCAGTTGTTGTAGCATCTGCACATTAGACATTAGCCTCATTTGTGTAGATCTGGGAGATGTTTCGTCAACGGCATCAGTCCCGGGCGGAGCGAGAAGACACATATCCCGTCGACAACGAGGTCAGTGGCGCGCCTTTATCGATTTATTCCCAACTTCCCAAGCCAGAACCCCCATTTCGCTTTTAGGGCTGCAACAATGTGTACCATTTCCGCGAAAGCCAAATGCTGCCCTTCTGGCGCATGGATGAAGCTCAAACAGTCAAGTGAGCAAAATCATGCACGGAAACAGTGAGATTGGCCCTATGAGAAAACTCTAGAGTCCAGCGTAACGTGGACGGACTGGGCAACGAGTACACGGACAACCTGTACGAGTACGGCCCTCGTCCGAACTGCACGATGGGACCAAACTGCGGCTCGGAGTGGGCGCAATTACATTCAAATGTTGTCAGCTTGAGTCCTATTTTTGGGTACCTGTTCTGCGGCTACTCCAACGGAACTCGGCGCTGTATGGCCAAACTGAGAGCTGGCGGCAATTGCACAGGACTCGAGAACGGTGGGCAGGGATTGAGACTTTGCCAATTGGTCCACCGCATTTGTTGTCCGAACGCCAAGATTAAAACTGTTTTGACCAAAAACGGTACATGATAAAATTTTTGCACTTTTTAGTCAATTTTATCTGTACGGTTGAATTGGAAATAGTAATAGGGAACACATTTTGCAGAAGACTCTTGCTACAAAGGCCGTTGCCAGAACGGTGTCTGCATTGCGCTTGGCAACGAGGAGGCTCCACAACTGGGCCTTCCACCCGGCATAAAGCCGTCCAAGCAAGTCTGGAGCCCCGTCGCCCAGCAACAGGAAAAGGTGTCCCGTGTTGTGCTCGTCCAATAATGATTCCGAACATTCCAAGCCCTCCTCGGCGGCTGGTCGCCTTTGTGTGAACAGCTACGCGTGTTGCGCCCATTGGGCCGCCCAAGGGGAGTGCTCTCGCAACGCGCACTTTATGCACTGGGGGTGCAGGGCGAGCTGCGCCGTTTGCCAGCCGACCTACGACCCCAGCATTGGTGGGTGAAGAGCACCGTCTGAGAGCCCAATGCAAATTTGACGGTCTCCGATTCGGTTCCGGTATTTTTGTTTCTGAAATTTGATTTATGAGTCCTTGAATTTAAATGGATACTTTTTACTACAAAGGGGGAATAGCTTGTACTACTTATATTTGCGCAGAGTGTTCGGACCGAGTGCCCTATTGTGCGGTGGCGGCCGCTAACGGCGATTGCACCAAAATTTGGGCGTTCATGGAAGAGAACTGCCGCAAAACATGCAATCGTTGCGGCACAACGCGCGCCGAAATGTGCAGCCGAAAAGAGTCCAAAGGTGGGCAGCACCCGAACACGAGACAACACTCTGGAACACATTTTACAGGTTTCTCTCCAATTGGAAAGCCGAACAAGGGTTTGTTGTGTAAACTAAACATTTGGAGCTACTTAGGGTGTGACAAAAGTTTTGAGCCCTTTTCGAAAAATAAAATAAATTATTTATTAAAGTAAAAAATAAACAAATTACTTTTGTCCCACCCTAAGTAAAACGTTGTACGCAAAGCAGGGACATGTGGAATGTTTCATTTTGTCAATTTGCATTTTGCGCACATCCGCCAATTTAGCATTTGTTCTGTTACCAGCAGATTATGACCGCTTCTCCGAATCATTGGGTGCGATGTGAACCAGTTTTGGGTGCACAATCGATGCATTAATTGGGTGGAACAATTGCTTTGCGACATTAGACAACAATTAACAATACACTTTACTACTATTCAAGCATAGCACATCATGTACCATAGATATAGTATTTATTCTGTATTACATGTGTCGCTTTACATAATTAGTATTGGGAACCGTAAAATAGTATTTTAATAGCTTAGTAATTAATTGTTTGCGATATGAATTTTCTAAACGTGACAAATATTCCAGAACCATTTCCGGTCTGTGTTTAAAATATGATTGAAAGAGTTGCGGTTGGCAGTGCGCGCTTTTACTGGGCAGGAAACGGGGGCCAGTCGCCCCCGTTTGGCGGCGACATCATCGGCGGTCCTCCCAAGGGAGCGCCACCCCCGCCAAACGGCGCCCACCCCCAACAAGGCGGCCACGCACAAGGGGCACCAATTCGGAGCGGCGTCTGACCGAACGGAACTTGCCGCGGGACATTCGCCATCTGAACCTCTACACTCACCCTGATGCCGCCGCTGGGAGCCATTTGTGTCTTCTTCGGCGGAACGATGGCTTTTCGCATTGGCACGCCAGTTCTGCTGGTGCTGCTGGGAACGGACACCGAAGTGGCGGTGGTAGTGCTGGAAGGCCCAGACACAGACAGCTGCGGCATTTCGTAGTTCCTCAACACCTGTAAAAAAGTTTTTTGGGCACAATTTACCCGTAGCGCACATCGAATGCATGTTCGTGGGTGTGGCAAATGCCGAGAATGAACTTGTGTCCCATCAGGTGCTGCTCCACGTCCTGACCGTTGGCCATGCGCAACACGAGTGCGCCGCCCGGATGCTGGGGCAAGAAGTCGGTGATGTTGTAGGCTCTGCCGCCCAGATACACAATCACATCCCGCTGCGCGAACAGTTGCTGCAAGGGGCAGATATCAAGTGGAGGGCCCAAGTACCGTCCCATCGATTCGGCTGATCACCTCCAGCCTTTTCTGGCCATTCACTGCGGGCAGGAACAGGCACCCGATGATGGCCAGCATCCACAGAGCAGCGGCAGAGATCGGCACGGAATACGGCGGCAAACAAGACATCTATCGATAAAAGAGCAATTGAAATTATAATTGGCAGGACAGAAGCTGAAACCGGAAGCAATTGTCCGGTCAACATCAATCAACATCAACCGCTGGCGAAATGCGCCGTTTTGTTTTCTTTGCCCCGCCAGTTCAAACAAACAATCATTCAGAGCCAGTCAGCCATCCACTGTCAATTTCCCGCCTGAACTGAGCCTTCTCAATCCGGTTCTGTGACGACCCAGACAGACTTTTGTTTGTTTCGAAAATGTTGCGGCGGAACTGTCACGCATCGACTGACTTCAAATGTTCAAATGGCCTAATTAGTTCTCAAGGGAAATGGACACAGAGCCTAAACAACGAAATTTAAAGTGTACTGATAAAATAAAAAATAAAAATTATTTTCTGAATTTAACGAACTATAATTTCCCGAATACTCATTTCTTTTATAATTTATTCAAGTAAGCATAATGGGGAAAAGGTCTTAAGGAATTCCCAAAAAACACCAAAAGCCTACATATCAAAATAGAAGCAGGAACCAAGAACAAGCCTAAGTTAAGCAAATAAACTATTTTATCACAACGAAATCTCTGAACACAACTAAAATCACCTTAATAAATTTCATACACACCTATCTAGGTGGCCGAACGTTAAGGCAGTGAAACCATTCGGCAGTAGAACCTTTCGACACTGCTTTTCGGCAGTAATCGAAGATTTTTTAAAATAAGGAAAACCACGCGAGAAAGATAAGGGATAAAGTCAAGATTACTGGACCACTCGAATTTTCATTCGAGCCATATACCATTCGATTCCTCTCGCCGAGCTGAGCACGAATCAGCAAGAAATTCTGGCCGGCAAAATTTTTGAGCCGATTTATGACATGTCAAAGTTGGCAAAACCGTAGTAAGATTGCAATGTGAAATTTTTGGTCAAACCAACACATGTTATCTTAAGCTTGCCTAGGCTTTAAGCCAATATAGCCCACTCGGCTACACGTTAGGATCTCCTTTTACCAAAATCGATAAGGCAAAATCCATGGTTTTGCCGACTTTGACATGCCATAACTTTGTCCAGATTGGTCAGATCGGCCTAATTTTGATACCATTCGACTCCTCAGCTCGCCGAGACGCGTCGAATAAAAAATTCTTCGTTTACTGCCGAAAAATTCACTACCGAAATTTACTGTTTTTACTCTCCAAAAATGGAGTCAATCCTAAATTGTTTCTGTCGGCAAATTCGTTAGCGGAAATCGTTTCTCTGTCTCAGTAAAAATATGCCAAATGTTGTTTTTCAGCAAATCAATTTTATATTAAACAAAGGCAATGTTATGAACACAAAATGGACATGGCAATCTCGAACCACTTTGGCCAATCCCCGTTCACTCATTCACTTCCTTCTTCCGCACCAAAAGCACCGAGGGCCCCCGTAGCCGTAGGGCACTGAAAGGGGAGCCAATCGGCTGAATGCCTTCCCCTGGAGTTAAATTTGCTCACCGCGTTTCGCCCGAATCAGCGTCATTTGGGGACCGGCCCCCTCTGAGCCATCTGGGGCTGCTGCTGCTGGCGCCAACATCAGCTGTTGTGGCTCCGGCACAAGGCTGCAGTTCACCGCGGCACAAGAGACAATAATGAGCAGAAGGAGGCCGACTTGAGTGCTGGAAGAGGTCATGGAGGTAGAGGAATTGAGAGTTTGGTTGATTGCTCCAAAAAAACTGCCCTTAATGCCTGTTTGGTGAAACATTTAAATATGTATGTGTGCATTAGATCGAAGCTCCGCCCAAATTGCGCGTGTGCCACCACTTCCGTGTTGAATTTGACGAGAGAGAGAGTTCGTATGATATAATTAGTAATACATTTATGCAGTGATTGTAAACAATCTGGCGCGTGACGATCAAGTCCCCAGACAATGGGAGAGAGCGACGGAAGTGAAGAATGCCCTTGTTTAAAGTCTTGCCATGATGTGATTAATCAGTTTGAATTGAACGGGGAGAGTTGAATGAACAACAATTAGTAATTTTCTCGAAGTATTTCGCGTGTCCTTTTTTGATAATTTGAAAGGGAGTCCCAGTTGTTTAAACTTTAAATTCGCCTAAATCCGGATTTTTAATGCCAATTGTATGTTTGCATTCATTTTTCTAAAAATGCCAATATTATGGGCCATAAATTTGATTTTAAAAAAGGCTTCTTACCGGTTCAAAAAATTGGACTCAAACGTAGTTGTTGGCTGTTGGGTTCGCCTGGAAGAAGACGATCTCGTCCTGCTACTTTTGAACCATTTAAATTTTTGGAAACCATAAAATAATAAATTAAAAAATTCCTTTAAGTCATAAATAATAAAACAATTGTACATTGTTATACATAAGAATGATATGACCAAAATATCCAAAATATTTAAATTAAAAGCTATATTTTAGTAAAAATTTAACAATTCGCAACCAAATACTTTATTTTTGACGCTTGTTGATGTTCTTCACATGTTGGAGATAATAAAGTAGGGTTGTCAAATGGTAAATTTATTAACCGGTAAAAAATGATTTTTTACCGCCCCTTATAGGATCGGTAAAAAATAAAATTCACTTCTTGGGAACCGAATTTTTTTATTTT
>VAHH01000684.1:0-22629 GCA_013357305.1 Radopholus similis | reverse complement strand
TATTCGTGCTCAGCTCGACGAGAGGAATCGAATGGTATATAAATTGGGCTATTTGGTGACATCCCCATAAACTACACTTTTTCCATGTTTTGAACTGAATTCCCTGATTCCCAGATGGGTGGATAGGATATTGCCTTAACATTTTCTCAGCTTCGTTCTGTTCAGGTGCTGGCTGTTGGCTCTGGTGGATCACGCAATTTTTGTGTACTTCGCCGGCGAGATGATGGTCAAAATTGTGGCAATGGGCTTCTACGGCGAGTCGGCCTACTTGTCGGACACGTGGAACAGACTGGACTTTTTCATCGTTTTGGCCGGGTACACTTTTGGTTATTAGAGAAGAGAATTTGAATTCGCATTTTGTGCAGCGTGGCGGAGTATCTGCTGCAGGAGTACCTGGGCAACATCAACCTGACCGCCATCCGCACAATCCGTGTGCTGCGGCCTCTGAGGGCGGTGAATAGGATTCCCTCGATGCGCATACTCGGTACTTGCCAATCCACTGCCGTTCCGTTCGTTCACACACATTCCCTCCCCGTCCAGTGAACCTGTTGCTGGACACACTTCCAATGCTGGGCAATGTGCTGCTGCTGTGCTTTTTCGTGTTCTTCATCTTCGGCATCGTCGGAGTGCAGCTGTGGGCCGGCCTGTTGCGCAACAGGTGCGTGATCAACCTGCCCACCATCCGCGGCCTCGGCGAGCAGAACGTCTCCAGCATGGCCTTCTCCGACGTGTTCCTCAGCAGGCAAGTCCCCCACAACGGACCGAGTAACGGATTGTTCGCCCGCAGGTACTACATTCCGCAGGACACTTCTCTGGACTACATATGCTCGCAGCCCGACTCGGCTGGGCTGCACTCATGCAGCAATCTGCCCCCGTTCGTGCATGAGGGACAGAGTGGGCGATGGAAAGGCCAAACCTGTAAATTCATCGATCTATTCCCATTTGGAGAGTGCAATTACTCGCTGGAGGAGTTCCGGCCGAGCATGGGCTGCATCAACTGGAACATGTACTACAGCGAGTGCCGCGTGATGCACAAAAACCCGTTCCAGGTTGGCTTAAAGTCACATTGAACTTGGTCAGAGGATCTTCGTCCAACACAGGGCTCCGTGTCCTTCGACAACATCGGATTCGCGTGGGTGGCCATATTCCTGGTCATCTCGCTGGAGGGCTGGACGGACATCATGTACTACGTGCAGGACGCGCACTCCTTCTGGAACTGGATCTACTTTGTGCTGCTCATAGTGGTGCGCACTGGGCACTTCTGCTGGGGGCAATTTCGATACCGTGCTCTCAAACGATTGAAATTGGGGGGAAGACTCACTTCTCCCCTTTTGTTCAGATCGGTGCCTTCTTCATGGTGAACCTGTGCCTGGTGGTCATCGCCACCCAGTTCGCGGAGACCAAACGGCGCGAGACAGAGCGCATGCTGGAGGAGCGGCGCCAGATGCGTGCCAGCTCCCTGGACAGCGACGCCATTGGGTCCGGGGGCTCGCTGGGGCTGGAGGAGGGCGAGAAGCGGAGCAACGCCTCCCACCAGGGGGACAGCGTGTACGCAGCCATTGTGCGCGCCATCGGACAGTGGTCACGCCGAGCACGGAGATGGGTCGGCAGGAGGTGGCGAGAGCGACGGAGGAGGCGGCAGCAGCAGCAACAGGAAGGGGCAGCGGAACAGCAAACGACGGAGGAGACAGAGGCCGGGGAAGCGGGGAAGGCGACCCGCAGGAACGGCAGTGCAAAAAGTGCCGAAATGGGAACTGACTGTGGGAGAGGGGAATTGCCGTTTGCAGGGTGGGAGGAGACGAGCAACCGGACCAAGCAGAGCAGCACGCGCAGCCGGCACTACCAGGGCTGGAAACGGTTCCGGCAGCGCGTGAAGAGGTGAGCCCAAACAGACGGCGGAACAACCAATGTCAACAGCCAATATTGTCTCAAACTCAAAAGTCGAGTGGATAATAAACTTTAGCACTTGAACTGAAACGGTTAGTAGCTCTATTCATTTGTGCCGGTTTCAGCTTCGTTGGCTGCGACCACTTCACGCGCGGCATTCTGGTGGCCATCCTGGTGAACACACTGTCGATGGGCGTCGAGTACCACCAGCAGCCGGAGATCCTGACCACCCTGCTCGAGTACAGCAATTTCTTCTTCACCGCGCTGTTCGCGCTCGAAATGCTGCTGAAGGTGGTGGCGGACGGGCTGTTCGGCTATCTGGCCGACGGCTTCAACCTCTTCGACGGCGGCATCGTTGCACTCAGGCAAGGGGTCAAGGCATTGGGGGCTTGGCACATCAAATGCTGGGAATTTCCGTTGGAATACAAACGCCCAAACATTGATGTTGGGCCAATCAATGCACAAAGTTTGGCCTTATCTCGTTTAGTGTGCTCGAGCTGTTCCAAGAGGGCAAAGGCGGTCTGTCAGTGCTGCGCACTTTTCGGCTGCTCCGCATCCTTAAACTGGTCTGTTTTGAGAGCGAATCAAAATACCGCTGTTTGGACGCCCAAATGCCGCCAAAGCCATTCTGTTTCCGCTGTGTGATTTCATTTCTCCCATTCCACAGGTGCGCTTCATGCCGGCACTGCGCTACCAACTGGTGGTGATGCTGCGCACCATGGACAACGTGACCGTGTTCTTCGGTCTGCTCGTGCTGTTCATCTTCATCTTCAGGCAAATTTTCACCCCAGTTTCAATCTCCATTCCTCCTAAGTCCTAATTGCCCCTCCCCCTTCCCCAAACACAAACATTCTCACCCGCTCTCGTCTCTTCCAATGACTCTTTCCCATTCCCGCATTCCCTCTCTCCAGCTAACTCGCATCCGCTCACTCACAGCATTTCCCCAACCAACGCCAATTGCAGCATTTTGGGCATGAACCTGTTCGGCTGCAAGTTCTGTAAGGTTGAGGAGAACGCCTTCGGCCAGATGGTGAAGCGCTGCGAACGGAAGAACTTCGACTCGCTGCTCTGGGCCCTGACCACCGTGTTCCAGGTGAGCGTCGACACCTGCTGTGGAGCCCCTGTCTGCTCGCCTTTTCTGTTCTGCCACTTTTGTTTTTACGGAACCGGGCAGAATATTCCGGAAAAAGTTCCGACTTCAAAATCGACCAAGAACACTTAGTAATTCTGCAGAGTCCCGTTGTTTGACGCGTGTATCTGGTGTCGTTGTGTTGCTCTGGTTCGTTATGTGTGTCCCTTTCGTCTTTTCCTTGGTTTTCCATCCCGACCGTCCTCCCCAATTCCCACCAGTCCCTCTGCTGTGATCATGCCTCTCTCTCGCACAGTCTGCTCGGCATGATTCTGTTCGGGTGCACGTTCTGCACCCACGTGGACTCGGGCGAGCGCTGCACGTCGGCCCAGGTGCGCCAGGACAGGAGCGGCTGGGGCGTCTGGCCCAGGCCGCCCAAACAGTGCCAGTGCGAGCGGACAAACTTCGACAACTTCCACAGCGCGTTCCTCACCGTGTTCCAGGTGAAACAGTTTTGGCGAAAATGCCGCAAATTTTGGTTTTGAAAAGAATCGATGTGCATTGAGTTGCGCGGAAAAAGCGTTTTGAATTGGCTCATTCTCATTTCTGGTGCTTCGCTGGTTGGTCCTCCTGTGTGTAATGTCTTGGCATTCTGTGGTCCCGCCCGTCCTGTTCACACTTGTGGTTCCGCCCCATTCAATTCGCTGTGCCAGATTCTGACCTGCGAGGACTGGAACATGGTGCTGTTCAACGGAATGGCCCAAACCACGCCCTGGGCCGCCCTCTACTTTGTGGCGTTGATGACCTTCGGGAACTACGTGCTGTTCAACCTGCTGGTGGCCATCCTCGTGGAGGGCTTCCAGGAGAGCAAGGAGGAGGAGAAGCGGGCGCTGGAGGAGGAAGCGAGGCGTCGGGCGGAGGCGGAGGAGAGGGAGCGCAAAACGGAGCTGGAGCTGCTCATCGCCAAAACGACGTCGCCCGATTTCCTGCTCCGCAAGGAGTGCAGCTGTGGCACCCAGAACTTGAGCGTTGTGCGAGAGCAGTTGGCCACGGTGCCCAAGCAGGAGGAACGGAAAGTGCCAGACAAGGCCAGGAAGGGACTTCCCGCGAGGCGGTCAATGCCCTCAACGGATGTGGAGCAGAAGAACAAGGTGGGAAAGAGGGAGTGAGTCAACTACAAAATGGCACCAGACTCACGATAATGCTTCCATTTTACTTATAGCACCGTCAACATCGCCTGAACAGGCACACATCACTTGTACTCACTCCCCGTCGTCCACTTCTCGCTGTCGCAGCGCCATTAGAGCAGCAGCAGGCCACGCATGTGCTCTCCCAGTTGCCGGTTGCGGTGGTGCCCTGTCGCCCTCCGCAGCAGCCGCGGCCCCGCCTGATGAGCTGGTCCCACTTCGGCAGTGTGCACTCGTCGCTGTTCGACCCCCAGTGTCCGGTGCACGGGCATCGCGCCCTGTTGGAGGCGTACGCGCGCGAGAAGTTTCTGAAGGCCAACGAGGAGCTGCAGCAGGCCCTGGCGGAGGAGCAGCGACGCGAGGAGCGACGCAAGAACGTGTGGTGGCGGCGCCTGCTGCGCAAAACGTTCCTGTACTCGCGGGCCGAGCACTCGTTGTTCCTGCTGCCGCGAGGCAATCCACTGCGCGAGCGCTGTCTGCGGCTGACCCAGCGCAAGTGGTTCGACTACGCCATCCTCTTCTGCATCGGACTGAACTGCGTCACGCTGGCCATGGAGCGGCCTACCATCCCGCCGGGCAGCCCCGAGCGCGTCTTCCTCACCGCTTCCGGTTACGTGTTCACGCTGATCTTCACCGTGGAGATGTCCCTGAAAGTGCTGGCAAACGGGTGCTTCGTGGGCGAGAACGCCTACTTCAAGGACGGCTGGAACGTGCTGGACGGCATTCTGGTGGTCATCTCGCTCATCAACGTCGCCATCGAGGCCATTGTCAGCGGAGGTACATACTTTTACTCTGGTTGTCAAGTGCACCATTTCCCTTGACACCAGATTCGCCCAAGATATTCGGCGTGATTCGCGTGCTGCGCCTTCTGCGTGCCTTACGCCCACTGCGAGTGATCAATCGTGCTCCGGGCGTCAAACTGGTTGTGATGACGCTGATCTCGTCGCTGAAGCCCATCGGCAACATTGTTCTCATTTGCTGCACCTTCTTCATCATCTTCGGGATTCTGGGCGTCCAGCTGTTCAAGGTGGGGTTCGAGCGGCGGATCGATTCACCGTTCATTTACATAACTCCCTCTCCCTCAGGGAATGATGTACCACTGCGTCGGTATGGACGTCTCGAATGTGACCACGAGGGCGGACTGTCTGGCGGCGGACGGGCGCAACCGATGGGTGAACCATAGGTATTGAGCATTTAGACACAAAATCGACTTTATTCTTTGAAAATTTGAGAAATGGAGTGGACAAGAAAAATGAAGGATAATATTTGAGTCATTAGATGTTATCAGAATTCAAAAACCGATCGAAACTTCTTTTCGCGTCAGAATCGGGTTTTTAGGTACAACTTCGACAACCTGGGCCAGGCGCTGATGTCGCTGTTCGTGCTGTCCAGCAAGGACGGCTGGGTGTCCATCATGTACCAGGGCATCGACGCGGTCGGGGTGGACATGCAGCCCATCGAGAACTACAACGAGTGGCGCATGATCTACTTCATCTCGTTCCTGCTCCTGGTCGGCTTCTTCGTGCTGAACATGTTCGTCGGAGTGGTGGTGGACAACTTCCACAAGTGCAAGGAGGCGCTGGAGGCGGAGATGCGCGAGAAGGCCAAACAGAAGCGTCTCCAGCGTCGGCTGAAGCGCGCCCAGTTCGCCGAGCGCGAGGCGGAGAGGGAGGAGCGCAAACGCGAGAAGCTGGCTCGAGCGCTGCCCTACTGGCACAACTACGGCCCGTTCCGGCTGTTCGTGCACGGCGTGATCACCTCCAAGTACTTCGACCTGGCCATCGCCGCCGTGATCGGCGTCAACGTGGTCTCGATGGCGATGGAGTTCTACATGATGCCGAACGGGCTCAAGTACCTGCTGCGCGCCCTGAACTACCTGTTCACGGCCGTGTTCACGCGTATATTTGAAACAACTAATAAATATACTTTTAAATCGATCAAAGAGATAAATCAACAAAACTGTGAGTCTCAATCGACTGAGTTTTTCAGTGGAGGCCGCCATGAAGCTGTACTCGCTGGGCATGCGCCAATTCTTCGCGGAGCGCTGGAATCAGTTGGACATGTTCATCGTATTGGTATGGGAATAGTGATTGAATGAAACGAATCGAAAGGGCATCGCAAAAGTGGAATCTTCCAGCTGTCCATTGCGGGCATTGTGTTCGAGGAGTTCGAGGCGCTGGAGTTGCCCATCAACCCGACCATCATCCGAGTGATGCGAGTGCTGCGCATAGCCAGGGGTCTGCCGTCGGTTTGGGTTCTCCCTTTTCATTCGCCATTTCAGTGTTGAAACTGCTCAAAATGGCAAAGGGCATCCGCTCGCTGCTGGACACGGTCGGAGAGGCACTGCCCCAAGTGGGCAACCTGGGCTCCCTGTTCTTCCTGCTCTTCTTCATTTTCGCCGCACTCGGCGTGGAGTTGTTCGGCCGATTGGGTGAGCCCTCCAAACTTTGAGACTCTCTATTCCCCTCCTGCGCGCAGAATGCAGCGAAGAACACCCCTGCGATGGACTGGGCGAGCACGCGCACTTCAAGAACTTCGGCATGGCATTCCTCACGCTGTTCCGCATCGCCACCGGAGACAACTGGAACGGCATCATGAAGGTGTCCCAATCTTCGTCTCCCCAAAATGAAAGATATGTATGTAGGACGCTCTCCGTGACGACTGTGACCCGTCAGAGCGATGCGAGGTAAACGAACATATCAATCAATATCACAGGAACAAAAACGAATTTGTTTACCCCATCACTTCTTTGTTTCAGCGGAACTGCTGTGTGGACCCGATTCTGGCGCCATGCTTCTTCGTGGTGTTCGTGCTCATCTCCCAGTTCGTGCTGGTCAACGTGGTGGTGGCGGTGCTGATGAAGCACCTGGAGGAGAGCAACAAGCGGGACGAGGCGGCAGAAGGCAAAACCAAAACAGAAGAACTGAGAATTGTGCCTGAATGGAATGTTTAGCCAAGGGCGGAGAGGAAACAGCCAGAACTGAAACTGAGACAGACGCATTTGCGACAGTGCGCGAGACAGCGTTGCCAGAGGAAGGAGAGGAGGAGGATGAAGAGGAGAAGGCGGAAGAAAACTCGGTAAGTGCAAAAGGGACAATATTTCTGATCGATTGGACAGAGTCTGGCGGACATGGAACGCGATCTGATAGAGGTGGAAGAGCGCCTCGTGGAGTCGGGGCGACGGTCCGCGTGCTCCTCCTCGGTGATGGTGTTCGACGTTTCGCCGGAGTTCGCCACCGGCACACCGAAGGCACTGTGCAGACGGCGCTCCTCCCCGCCCAGCAGGCAGCAGCACCGTCTGGCGTCCAGCAGTGCGCCCAGACACTCGCTGCGGATGGGCGGCAGCAACCAGAGGAGGCGACAGACGACCATCACTCTGACCACCACGTCGGACGAGGAGGAGGACACGCTGGCGGCGGTGGACGCGGATCTGGAGTTCGGCAGGACGGAGCAGAGGAGGGCCGGAAAACAGAGGGACAGGGGAACGGCGGCAGAGGGGGGCAGCAGCGAGGAGGTGCTCTACGAGGACGAGGAGCACCTGAGGCAGGGACGGTAGACCGAGTGGCATCATCTCCCCACACACTTCACACACACACACACATTTCACTCTTTCCCGCGGTTCGTTTTGTTGCGTTTGAAATGTGCTCAACAGAAAACTAGTCTGTATAAATACAAATGCTGAATAAAAGAGACCTATTTTATGCACCAACCTGACATCGTCCCCTTCGTTTGCCTGGGCTCCCCTCAGCCGTGTTTTGGGCCGCATTTGTTCGCGCACCCGTGTTAAGCAGCAGCGTGCACTTAAACCCGTTGGCCGGTCCCGTTAAATGCGGCACTACTACTTAGCAAGAGTGCGCGCGTCCGCGGTGTGGAGCAGCAACAGCAAAATAGATACTTGCTTGGACAGATCGATTGCCTTTTTTCGAGTGGATTTTGGGTTTTGCGGGGGGAAAGCGAGAGCTGCTGACTGTGGTTTCGGATTTTGGGTGGGAGAGTGGGCGGCGAATGTGAGTGAGGGACGGACGAGAGTGGAATCGGGAGAGGCATTGGGACTGTGGGCTGACTGTTCAGCCGGCGCTGCTGCATTGGGATTGGGATTGCCCGCCCCGAATGCGGCGCATCAGCCGGCCAACCCCACTCCCTCACCCACATCCCTCTGATGCACACCTGCCCTGCTGATTTTGATTGGCCAGCCCCAGTTGATTTGATGAATTGGGACGACAGCATGACAAGAACACGACATGTCTCTGGGCTGGGCTGTACAGTCAGTCAAACAAGCTGCGCACCTGTCTGGGGCCCACTCTCCCCTCTCCGATTTTGGCCGTCCACAGCTGTGCAATCAATCATCACTATGCGACAATAATTTGGCCGGCGCAACAATACTTCGTTATTCGTTTGGCTTTATTGCAACAAGTGCAAAATATGTTTTGACTTTGATTGAATCTGATCATTTCTGTTCCACTCTTGTGCCGCTCACTTCATCCACTCGACCAGCTTTTCGGTTCTGCTGTTGTCCTGGACGATTCCTGCACACGTTATTCATTCATTTGTGCGTTCTGGCTCACCTCGTCCATCGCGAACTTGCTCCCCTCCCGCCCGATGGTCTTGAGTGTGGAGCGGTAGTCCACCTGTGAATGGAGTGAGTGGTTATGTTGAATGGCGGCGGTTGTTCTCTCACCTTGGCCGCGTTCTGCTTCCGAATTTTGTCGAACTGAGTGTCCGTTTTACTGATCCGCTTCAACGTGGGTTTCACACTAAATTGCGAACAAATGGTAAAAGGTTTTGTCTGTGTTCTGCTCACAATTTGCCGCGCAAATCATTGACTGCGATGGTGAGCTCGTTGATCTCGAAGTCCTTTTGGCGGATGATGTAGCTCAGGTCGTACACCTCCGACTCCAGGTTCAGAATGCGCGAGCGGAACTGGTCCGCCAGCACAATGAGTTCATCTGCAATGAAAGGGATTGACCGATTGATTGATTGACCCGTCGTTCCCTTGCCCGACCGACCCTCGCTCATCGCGTCCAAGTGCTCCGGCATCGGGGGTATGCGCTCGTTGAGCACCTGCTGGCGCTCCTCGGCGCTCTTCTGCTGCTGCAGCTTCAGGTCCTCGGTGGCCTTCAGCATCAACAGTTTCTGCAAAAGACCCTATAAAGATTTTCTGCAAACCGTCTCCCCTGCCGCTTCTTACGCGCAACTTCTTTTTCCGTTCCGGCGTCAGGAAGCCCTTCTTGGCCTTTTTGGCGCGCCCTGCCTCCTCCAACCGCTTGCGCACCTCGGCCTTCTTGCGTTCGCGTTCCTCGCGTCGTAAACGCTGAAACCGGTGGAATTGGCACTTTGTTCCAAAACTTCGGCCCGCACCAGAATCTCCGCCTCATCTTCGCTGAGTTTGCTTGGGGACGGGGCGTCCATCGGAAGAAGTGGAGTGGAGGACCGAATGAATCGGGGAACGGACGGACCGTCTGATTTTATTTATTCTCGCACGGCACTTGAGTGTCGGAGGCACTCGTTCAAGCTCCGACCAATTCACTCCCTCCCAGTGCTCATCAGCTCACCTTTCCCATTCAATCCAATCCAGCCATTCATTGTGTTTGTGCTGCGCCTAACCAGCATTTCTCATAAACAGAGCACTTTATTCTACGCCCATCTTTTGACGCTTCACCCAATTCAATTTAAAAGGCAGGCTTTAGATTTCAAAAAATCCTTTAGTTTATTCATCGCAATGAAATCGGGGAATGTGAGATGGAGAACACACAATTGGAATATGAACAATGTGCTAACGGGTAACACCAATCGCCGAAGAAGCAAAGGCACCCACGGAATTGTTGGGACAACGCGTCTTAATTTGGCCGGATGGTCTTTTTCACTCGATTCTGTACACAGCTGCTTCTCTCGCCTACCCGCTCCGTCCGCATCAGACTCGCAGTTGTGGCGACCTGCTTCGCCGCTCCAACTCCGCCGAGATGGCCGGTGCGGACTGGCGTCGTTTGCGCAGTCGGCTGAACTGGCCGCCGTTGGCCATCGGCGAGCCCTTGTCGAAGGCGGGCGAATTGCGTCTGCTCCACGGGCGAGTGTGCAGCATCAGGGACTGCGAGTACTTGGTGATGCTCATCCGCGCCTGTTCGGGGTGATTTTGTCTGGTCCTGTCCACTCCTCTTTTTACCTTTCTGGACGCTTCGAACGCCTTGACGCGGATCTCCTCCTGCAGGATGAAGTAGCACATCGAGAAGAGTACCACGCCCAGCACGATGAGGAACATGTTGACAAGGATGATGCTGGACTGGGACGGGAACACGTCCCCGAAGCCGATCAGGGCGACCGAGTTGAACAGGAAGTAGAAGGAGGTGAAGAAGTCCCAGCCTATTTCGGAAACTGACAGCTCTCTGGTGAGGGGATGGCTGACCGGTCATCAGCGAGAACAGGGCGGACACGGTCAGCAGGTAGATCAGGAACACGAGCACCCCGCACAGGAACACGCGCCGCTGTTCGGCCGCAGAACCACAGTCGCCGCCTGCCGACACACGGCGGTTCCCGTCCCGCTGTTTGCGCGGCAGAGTTGTCGACGAGGCGACTGAGCAGCCCTTCCAGCCTGCATCGAATCGAGAATCGACATTGTATTCCAATGGCTGCCAACAAAGCCACTGACCCAGCGGCAGCGACATGTCGCTGCATTGGCGCGAGTACTGGTTGCTGAAGCGCGCACTCTTCTTGGCGCTGCTCGTCCCCTCCCCTTCCGCCACAGGGCCTCCGTTCTCCACGGTGGCGATGTCGCTGTCCCGACTGCTGATGGCCGCCAGCGGAGCTGTCTCCTCCGCACGCGACTCCCGCGACGAAGACTCCTTGCTCTTGGTGCGCAGTGCTGGCGGTCGACACGCGATGAAGGAGAGTCCTGAAGGCGAGGGGAAGTGCTTCCCTTTGGTCTGATGAACGCACTTCTCAACGGCTGTGGCAGGTTGTTAGCGGCCATGCGCCGTCTCCAGTGCATCTTGACGCGGTTGTAGATGTAGATGAACACGTTGCGGAACATGTTGCCCTCCTCCTTGATGAACGCGAAGAACAGCGGGATGCCGAACACGCCGTAGAACACGGTGGTGATGCGGGCCGACATGGAGCTGGCCGAGATGGTGCCGTACCCGATGGTGGTGTACACGCTGAAATCGGTGCACATGATGTCGGCTGGACGCGACTTTAATCTGCCTGAACGCGTAGATGATGGCGTTGGTGAAGTCGGACATGGGGTGGGTGGTGGTGCGGTTGACCTCGTGCCAGCGCCGGTAGCAGTCCTCCACCTGGGCCAGCAGCGCCCGCATTTCGCGGAAGCACTGCTCGCCGCCGCCGGAGCACAGCTTCTCCAGCCCGTCCATGCGCGCCTCGCGCCCGTCCAGACAGCGCCGCTCGTACAGCTCCCGCTGCCGGTCGTCGTGCTCGCCGTCCAGGGCCTGGAACAGCAGGGCCCCCACCAGCGTGTACACCGGCAGCGCCAGCGCGTAGAACGCGTGCCACAGTCGAGTCCTGAACCCCAATCACTCAAAAATCCAGCATTCATGTTTCAATTTTAAATTATATTTCCTCCAATTTCCAAATTTACATGAGCCAAGCTATTCCCGCTTACGACCAAAACCATTTTCCAAAATCCCTGTTCACCTCTGCAACTCGCGTTTGGTCCTCTGGAGTGCGTTGCCTACACTGGTGGTCAGCGAGATCAGGTTGCGTCGCGTGTCCGACTGAACAGAGCCGCCGCTGGAGCGGCGCTGGCGCTCGGTGGTGGGCGCACTGCTGGTCAGGCAGTTGGACGAAGTGTTCGACGAGGAGCCCTTGATGCCTAGGCGGCCGATGTCGATGGACAGGATGGACGAGCCGTTCAGTTGCATCTCAAACATAAAATGCATTGGAAAGTTTATGAATGGACAGAGAAAACGAAGGGTCAGACACAGGACACAAAGCACAAAGGCAGGGCAGCAGATGGGGGTTGGGATTGGATTGTGGTCGTACGGGGAATGAGTGCTTGCCGCGGCCATTGCGGGACTGACTGACGATTGACTCCCCTTCCCCTGTCCCTGCCCAGCACAAAAGCGAGTCAATCAATGGATCCGGAAAAGAGCAGTCTCAATCTGGCTTTGCCTTTGGTCGTTGTCCTCCGTTTTGTGTTTATTACTGCACTGTCTATTCTTTGTTCTCGGACGATGGAAAAAAGTGTCGATTGAATCTTTACATCGGAAATTCCCAATCAGATTTTGGTTTAAAAGAACTAAACGGAATCCATTTGGACTTGCCACTCACTTTTGGGCGCAGAATCTGCTGTTGCACTGCGGCGGCGTGTCCCTTCAGACTCTGCAGCGAGGAAGCGGACGAGAGGAAGTTCAGCGGTATGGACGTGTTGTTGTTGTTGTTGTTGGCGGACTGTGCCGCCAACTTTGAGGCTCCGATGAGCGGAGCCAGGTCGTTGGCGGTGGGCAGGGGGGAGGGCGTCTCCGTGGAGGGGGTGGGCGGCAGCAGGGGGCAGTGCAGCTCGGCCAGCAGCGCCGGCAGCTGCAGCAGTTCCGGCGAGGACAGACTCCTGCTCAGCGTGCCGTCCGAGCCCAGCGACAGCTGCTCCCGCACGCGGCGACCATGCCGCGCTGAGCCCACGAGCGGTTCTTCTGTGTCGCTCTCCTGTCCCGGCGCCGGCCTCTCTGCGGTGCCCTCCGCCTCCCTGGCGAACGGGGACGGCGGCCTCTGGTGCGGCAGAACCGGCGGACGCAGCAGCTCCGAGAAGCGTCGCTTTCCGCCGCATCGCGCGGCAAAGCCTACAACGTGGTCGTGCCCAGTGCTGGTCGGGTGGTGGACATTGGCGGCGGCCATCGGCGGTGGAAATGTGCAATAAATTAGTGCGGCCCAGTGGGGGGCTGTGAAGCTCGAATCTTTTCTGAATTGATGTGTTTTTCGGACAGATGTGGAGGGACGCCAATCGGCTGGCGCTGTGCAGCCGAAACCCGCGAAAAAACCCTCCGTCCACTCCCCACTCTGTCTTTTGCCCTCGCTTTTTGCGAGCAGACGAGAAAGACAGCGATCGGCCCCGATTGATTGTTGGTTGGAGTCGACGTCAGTTGGGGCCAGGGCGGGGGACGAAATTGGACGGGTTTGCTGGATGAAAATAGATTGGCTGCAAAACAGAGGACGCCGAATGGGGCCGAGGAGAGTGGAAATAAATATTTTGGCGGCGCCAATCGAGTTAACACTCCACCGCCACTCTCCTGGGGCGCCGGCTGGAGCACATTGTTTGTCCCGCCCGGAGGACGAAATGGGACCTCGTCACGGAGGAAATTGGGCTGGCACCGAGAATAGCGAAAACACATCCAGATGGCAATGAAAGAGAGCGGAAGACGCGACCGGATGGATGGCGAATGCGCCGGAGCGGGAACGGCGCCGCCGGATAAAGTCTTGAATCCGCCGAATGGACTGCTCCGTTCTTCTGGATGGATGCGGCAATTATGATGGCGCACGCGGTTTGGCCGACTGGCACTAATTGCCGTCGCGGAAAGTGGGGAAGGGCACAACAGCGGTCGGGCGAGGGAGCAGACGGAGAAAGGAGTCAGCAGTGGGACCGGAGAGCCCTTGGCTTTGGGTGGCCCTCGCCCTGGCGTCCCGGCGGGAATAAGAAGTGCCAAAGGGCCAGGGCGCTTTCTGGACTCTGCAGAGGGCGCATGTGGAGGGAAATGGGGGTGGGGAATGGACCAGAAGAGGGCGGCAGGAGACGGGCTGCTGGTCACCACACCAATATGGGCGGTGGCGGCAGCGGAGTGGAAACTGGAAATGGCCACAGAGCGGCGGCCGGGGCATTTGCATAAATTCATTGGCCGCTAATCGAGTCTTCCCCTCTGCAGCCCCTCTCCTTCTCCATTCGGCCAGCGAGACGCACTCCTGCCAGGGCCAATGCGGCACAAACAGCGGGCGGAGCAAGTAATTCGATTTGGCAAGACATTCGCCGAATTTCGGCCGCCACATGAGCCCATTGGGTCTGGAACAAACAAAACACACACATTTCCACACACCCTCGGCAGAAGGGGGGACATTGGCTGTTGTTCCCACATTGGATTAGCCCAATCCCATCCGGCCAAACGGGCGTTTGCAATAATTTTCGTAAAGTGCGAAAATTGAGCGTGCAGCAGAGCAAAAGTGATGACGCGCCGTTGCAAGGGGCGGGAACAAATGCGTCCAAATTGCCCTCTGGCGCGGCGAGTAGGAGAGAGAGCGTCGCGCGCAAAAAGTGAGTGTGCACGGGATTGCGGGTTCCGGGGAAAGGAAACGAAAATGAATGCTTGTTTTGGCGCTGGATTCGACGCAATTTGGGCCAATTCTCCCGAAATGGCGCCGCTTTTTGTCCATCGGAGGCACACTCTCAATCCGTCAGTTGCCAATGGGAACGCCCTCCGCCGGTCGGGCACCGAATTCGATTTGTGTGCTCTGCCCGGCCGAATCCCCCGAGACGGGTGCGGAGCGAACGGTTGCGTGTACAAACCGCTGGGTAATTGGGAGAAAAAGGAATCTTCGTGCTCCACCCGCCGAGTCCCATTTGTGGCGCCCTTCTGAGAAGAGGCCTTTCCAAAAGAGGAGAGGGTTTGCTCCGATCAAAGATCCACAGTGCACGAACAGAGTCAGCAGAAAATGAGCGCTTATTAATTGGACCGATTTGAATTTGAAATGCCATTTCCATTCCTACTGGTATTCCAGTTTCTGCCTTTTTGGCCAAAAAATGTTTGACAGCGGCACCTCTTGGGCTCCTGGGTTCCCGCCCGTTCCCAGAATTCGGAATGTGCGCAACGCGAAAACAATATTAATTGATTGGCGTGCTGGGAGCGCAAATTAATTCCGTGCTCTCGTCCCCTGTCCGCCCCACATGCACATTCATTCCTCAATTTTTTGTCGTGCCAATGACGGCGACTCCCCTTCTTCAGCGCAACGCATCGGTAATTGGCAGTGCCAGATGGGAGGAAACAAGCGGCGGTTGAAGGGAACAGCCAATTCAAAGGACACGGAAGGGAAGGAATGGAACGGTGGGGGAATCTATGAGATATGAGGTCCCCACCAACACCCCAGGTCCGAACAATTTGGGGGCCCAGAGGAAGGAATTCGGCGTTTATTACACTCTCCGAGTTCTCGGATTTTCCGCCTCAGCTGCCTTCAATGGATCGGAGGTTTGGTTTCAAATTGAAATTTGTGGAAGTCCGGGGAAGAATCGAATTCCGAGTTTAAATGCCAAAAACCAGTGCATTTCCCTGTTCTCTTTCTCGTGCCCTCCGGACCCACCCTGGTCACAGGCCCTTCCCACACCGCTCGTTGCTCTCTCCGCCGCCGGGGACGGAGATTGCCCCGGACTCATTGGTGCGGAGTCGGGAAAAGAGTCCGTCCCCGTGCCGTGGAAAGGGGCTTCTCCGAGTGAGTGGAGGCGGGAAATGGGCCCAGAAAGAGGAGGGGAGAGACCAGAAATGGAAGTGGCGGCAGGGGAGGAGATGTGACTGGCTGAGTCAGCCCGTGCTGACATATCGGGTTGCCTGGCCCAGCGGCCGCTTCCACAAATACTTTTCAATTAATCGCCTGCTGACCGACCTTTTGGCTCTTCGGTTTTTGGTTTCGCAATATGACAAAGCAATGCACAACAGGCACCAGGCGGACAAACAGCAATTAGGGCGTGGGAAAACAGACAATTTCGGGTACAATTGGGCGCTGATGTTTGGCTGTTCCGCATCGCTTAAAGCACTCCCTTCTGCCTCCTCCCTACCCGTGACTCCCGCCCATCGCGGGCACTGTCGCTCTCAAGCACAGACTGGTGTCCGCGAAGCGGCTCACGTTGCGTCCGACGCCGCAGCAGAAGAACTGGCCGGACTGGGCACTGAAAAGGGGACAGAAGAGTGGGCACATCCACACCATCAGGACCATTCAGCTTTGCAGCTCTTGACCATTTGGATTTCAAACCCAAATTAGGTTTAAGGCAGACCTTGCGATCGGATCGGCAGAAGCGGCGCTGCTGCTCAGTCCGAGCACTCCGGCATAGCAAGGCGCACTGAACTCGGAGCCGAGCATTGCGTTCATCGCCGACACGGTGGCCGCAGTGCCGCCGATCAGGGCGAAGAGCAGAATGGCGCCGTTGAGCAGCTTCTTGCGACGAGAGGTGAACTCCCAGAGTTCGGCCAGCGAGGGCGGCCGTTCGTCCGGCGCAGCGAGACAGCCATTGTACTTTTGGCGACCCGCAGACAGGAACAGGTTGAAAACGGTGGGAAACACCAGCGCCATCATCTGTGCGTGATTATTGATTGGGATGGACGAGTCCGGGGATTATAGAGAACGCGAGCAGAGATTAATCCATAAATTCGCCTCCCAATTTGGGCAGATAAATTGGATAATTGGCGAGAGCCGAAAACGTTCTCTAATCTCCTAAACGCGCTTTAGTCTAATTTTGGAACGCGCGAAAAAAAATGCCTACGGTGATTGTGGATCCGCCGACGAGATCAAGCAGCACGCCGAAATTGGGCACCGTTTCGGCCACGAATACCACCGCCAGCATCATCGCACTTCGGCACAACACTCTGCGGATGCCGAACCCTGAAAAATAGACAAAAATCATTTAATTTCTGACAAAATGTTTCTCGCCAAAACTCCTTTCTTTGACCTTTGAACAAAGGAATTAATTCTCGATTATTATTGCCTTGTGGTATGTCTAGCAGCTCCTCCAACTCCTGGTTGAGCGGGTTGAACACGATGGTGAGCGCCAGCACGACGTGCAGCGTTATCAGGATGTTCACCGTCTGCTGGAGGACCGGGTCCTGCAGCGAGGGGATGATGGAGTCCTGCAGACTGTCCCCGTAGGTGAGGTAGCCGAACACGGAGACCGGCAAATACATGCAGAAGACGACTGAAAGTGGCGGAGTGGATGCACACAAAGGAGAGTGGATATGGACGCACTGAGGAAGGCGAGGAACACCGAGCGGCGGAACCGGTACGGCTTCTTCATGTCGTGCTGGATTGTTGGAAAGGCGCCCAAAACAACAACAAATGGAGCATTGTGTACGTCAGAGTTATTTTATGTACCGTGTCCTCCGTACGCGAAATTGACTGTTCCGAAGCACATGAAGAACCTGCAAGAAGGCTCATCAAAGCTGTGGTGTGTTCTTTGCTTCACTTGGACAGGCCAATGGGCGGGTAGTTGGCCACTGGAGCGCACGTCCCAAAGTCCAGGGCGCTGGCGTAGAGAATCATGCTGCAGAAAGGCCATCCATCAGAAGAGGGCCAGTGCCCAATTCTCTGACCTGACTGCCACCGTGGTGGTGACCATTGCGCCGATGACGGCCCACCAGAAGTCCTTGGATCAACATTTAAATGGGAATCAGTGCACGCCAATCGGACCTTGGGTGACTTGAGCATCGTGAACGGCAGCATCAGTGCGGCGACGATCAGCAGCAGTTGGCAGAAGCCGATGTGCACGTCCAGGTAGGCACGCACAAAGTTCTCGATGTTCTTGGACGCCAGCAGGAGGAACACAACGGCCGTCCCGAATTGCGTGATGTTCAGGCAGATGGACACAAATGTCCTGGAAAGGGAGTAGGCATTTCCCATTTGGAATGTCGGCAAAAACGAACATGAATTTGGGGCCCACTGCCCGGAGACCCATTGCGGGATACGGCTTTCGGCAGTGGTTCCTGTACTCGGGCCATCGCTCTTGCAGAATCTGGGCACAAAATTGCTGCTTGTTTCCGCGTTCCCAGTTCCCACTGACCGTCCAATTTTCGGAGAGTTGTTCACCGGTGAGCGCACAAACAATGGCGCCGACCAGGATGATCAGAATGCCGCCGGGCAACCCGGCAGAGACCATTGCACTGGGCATCGCTGCAAGTGGAATTGGGAGTGGGGAAGTGCTGGACCAGAACCAACCGATGAGACCGCCTCCAGCAGTTTCGCCTGGAAACGGAAAAATGAGAGTGCCAGTGGGCAAGGACAAAGGACACCCACCGACGATGAACAGACACGTGACCTGAACGTTGAAAAACCACGAATCCATGTGAGAGGGTGTTTAGAGCATTACCAGCCAGCCCATGCCCTCCAGATTGCGGAACTTCCGCCCGCACTCCACCGTCTGGACGGTGGTGGCCGAATTGGTGACCAGCGAGTAGCCCTCCGGACTGAATCGGGACATTTCCAGCAGAGTGGAACTGACAACTGAGACTTACTTCTTTTCGTTTTTGTCGATCATCACTTCCAGATGGGGCGAAGGAAAATGCTGGCGGAATGAGGAATTGCCTTCCGAAAATGGATGGCGATGGGAGGGAGGGACGCGGAAGTTGTGACTTGTGATGATTTTCGCAAACAAAAATAAGTCTTGTTGAACTCTTTTAAGTCTAAACGAAAATCCAATTATAGTATTTGAGCACCAAACTCCTTCAAGGTCGTGACGAAAACGGATTTCAATTTTCAATTTCACGCCCCAACACTGATTGGAAAATACATTGTTTGTTCCGTCTCCGCCCTCTCACGCAGAGTGAACATAGTTTTCGGTTTTACCCTTTTCACCAATCGTTCTCTGAAGAATCGCACTGGCCGAATGACGAACGAGTCCCACCCTTCCTGTTCTCGCTCAACTTTTGAGCCTTTTCTCCGACGGACAGGACAAGGTTCAAGAATGTTAAAGAAAGTGCGGAATCTCAAGATGCAAAAGAAAAATTGGTAATTTTTTAAACTAATTGCATGGGGCAGTTCTTAGCAAATGAACACCTTTGATGGCAACAAAATATCAAAAAACGCAAACAACAACTGACTGTCACGTGACATCAGCATCTCAGAAGTTTGTTTGTTGGTCGTAGTCTTGGGTTAAATGATCGTCTCGACCACTGACTGGAAAAGAAGGATAGGAAGAGATCACGCACACGCGCATCATGCGCTCTTTTTCCACCTCCTCAACCGTCTGTCACATTTGACTTTCACGTTCTCACTCCCCAGCGGTTCTCTTTGCATCTCTCTTCTGCCCCTCCGCTCAGTTCGCTTTTCGGAATAAGATCGATGATTCGGAGATTATCAACGCGTTCGTTCGCAGCACGGCGATCTTTTCGTATCGAACCACTGCGCGTAAAATTCTTTACACACACAGTCATCGAATTTATTTAAAGCGGGTGTAGAGATCGTTTGTAATGGAAAAATGCAAAAGCAAGGAAGTTCGGTGGGTCGTTTAATCATCAGTAATCACTTTCTAGTCTGCAAATGCGCAAAATTTCAGTCTTGGTTTAATTTTAATGCCGTTTGCGAACTCAGACAAATTATACAATATTTGGCGTTTGTTGATTTGTTAATAAAGAGAATTTCTGATTAGTTTTACTTTTTATATATGATGTATCATAGAATCATAGTACATAAAATTGAGAAATTGCTAAAATAAGAGCTTGTAAAGTTAATACATTATCACATTATTAGCATGTTCGCAGCTGGCACTGCACAAAAGTTGATTCATTTAGTTGATCCATTGTTGAGCTATGATTTTTTGAATGAACTTGGCCACTTTTTGGTCAAATTCGGCAATTTTTTTGGTCATAAGATCATAACTTTGGAATGGCTTTATCAATCGAGTCCATATATTTTTTATCAGATAGCTCTAAGTATTAGCTATCAAAATGATACCAAGATCATTGTTTGGAATGCCTTCGTTCGAGAGAGTCGAGATATAAAAAATCTGGCGCCGAACTGACCCGATCCGCCCATCATCATTCAATTTGAAATGTTTTCTTTTTTAATTTTGAAATCAATTCGCCAAACGGGTTCTTTATACCTTTTTTTAGGCTACCTAGTATACAGTATACACACGCTACAGGCTACATGACTATTGATAATGATGAGTGATGAGAGTGATGAGTTCTGATAAGTTAATAATTGATATCTAATTGAGATGAGAAAAGTGATCGGAATCTGATCAGAAAACAATTAAAAGCTGAAAATTTGTACCTGTCTCTGCCTTACTCTATACTATCTACCTATCTCATTCATTTCTTTTTATTTACCGGAGAATCTAACATTTAAAATGTTACTAGTTACTACTCATTAGTCATTACGTCATTAGGTATACAAAACTACATATTTAGATTTAGAATAATAAAATAGATATATGTAGATTTGGGTAAGCTTTGTTTAGTTTCCTTTCCCCCTTTGTTAATAAACCGTTCATTCATTCATACAATACACAATACATATTCTCTTTTAGTTAAGAATATCCATTCAAGCTCTACATTCAATTAATAAAGCAGCATAATACTGCAAGATGCAAAGCTATAAAGCGATGATCTTCGCCATTCTGCTTCTTCCGGTCCTCGTCAACGCCGAAGAAGCAAAGGCATCGAAAATCGAGAAGACTTTCGGCTCTTTCATCACTCACCCAATCGAGGACCTCATCTACCCCATGAACACCTGGCTTGTGGTTTCGGTTCTCCTGGTCGTCGCGGTCCTTTTGGTCTACATCTTCTTGCTGGTATGCAAAATTTAAATCCAAATTTCCCAATGTTCTATCTGCAGGTTCTTTACAACACCGGACTGATCGGAAGCAAGGAACCGCAGCCGGTCGGCGATTGTGATGAGGTGAAACCGGACAACCGCGACGACGATGACCCCTGTGTCTGAGGTGAGGAGACCAGAAGGCGGGATCAAATTTCGTGCATTATGATTTATTGTTAAGGATAATTATTACTTATTGTAAGCCTTTTACCTCTTTATTGTATTCTTGCGATCTAATGCTATGCCTGTATTTAAGATTAAGATGTGAATAAAAATTTAAGAATTATTTATATTGGATTTGAGGTTGGGGAGAACAAACAACAATCGATCTATTCCAACCTGCAGTCAATAATTATAGTTTTATAAAAGAATCAAATTACTCGTTTTGGTGAGGAAAATTTTGGACGATTTAAGCCCTTTTTGAGCGTTTTTATTTCCCACCCTTTTTATTTTCCCTCGTTCTGAGGTCTCTGCTGCACATTGCCATTGTATTGTCATCGGCGAGCGTAGTAGCCAGCCTTTGCCTGTCTTTTCTTTCTCCTCATTTTCCCACTCCGAATACGGAATGCGGCCCTTCAGCATAAAAGATGTGGTTATCGACCGCCCGGGCCAGTGGCTTTGGCCAGCTCCAGCTATGAGGAGAAGCAGATGATGAATTGCAAATTTGACTCAGATATATAAATTCATTTATCTTTTGCCCATTTTAAATTTACCATATCCAAAATTGTTTATTTTAGAAAGAATATTAGGAATATAACCGTTATGGTTACTATAATTCGTGATGGCGAAGAACAACCCTGTGGAGTAGAAATTAATTTGGACACTTTGGACGAATGCTTCATGGAGGACTGCAGTGTTTCGCCAAGCCAGGTAGTCGTTATAGTTTGTTTTTAAAAAATTGCGCAAGGTCAATAGTCATTGTCATTGCATATTTAATACCCTGCTGCGGAGGGATAAAATTGCCACCGCGCTGCCAGGCAAACCAAAAAGACCGTCGCACTCGCGCTGCGTATGGTTATGGTGGTGGTCTTCACACGCGGCTTCTCTTCATCCATTCCCCTCCCTCCCTCAATAAGTGTCAAGATTAATTTAACCAACGTCGCTTGCACTTTCACACATTTGTCGGCACTCGACAAAATGAAAAATGGAATGTGTCTCTAGCTTTATATCATTCACATTCAGAAGCGAACAAAACAAATTGTGAGGTCGACAGAACTTTTTAAAATAAGCGAGCGAACAAATGGTTTCCGCTAACTAGATGAGACGCGGCAATAAATCACTATTATTTGCTGCTCCTTTCGATCCCTGATATGCTATAAAAACGCAAGCACTTGTTGGGCTTCGCTTTCACTCAGCAAACGGGGGCAAACATTGTGCTGCTCCGTCGGTCGTCATTTCCCCTCCACTCAGCCACAAGCACATCTATCTTTATGAGCCGATTAAAGTGGTTGGCTCGGTCGGGACGTGCTTGAATCTATCAATCACTCTGCCACTCATCCGCGTATTCTTCTTCAAAATGAATTCCTTCCTATCCATTGCCTTCTATTTACCCTCTCTCATATCATCCCACCAAACACTGCCTTTTTCTTTTTTGTAATGAGAGCGATCAAAGTCCAAAATGGAAGATTCTTCAAAATATTTTCTCGGAAAATGATTAGGTACTTGTCGGTTATCTCTACCCAGATTTGAAATTTTTTTTTTGGTTTTTTTTGCTGAAAATCACGTACATGGGATATTTTTGGGCGCTAAACACGAATCCGGGGTCAGTTTTCCGATCCGACCAATCTGGACAAAGTTATGATATGTCAAACTTTGGTCGGAGATCGGTGGGGGAGACCCTATAATCAATATTTGAATACTGGCGCAAAGCCAAAGGAGATCGGTGGGGGACAACAAATTTTTATAATAATAATTTATCCATAATAAAATTCCAACAAAAGGGAGAGAGCCACTTACATTGTTGGATTGTATACCTTTAAAGTTGAT
>VAHH01000683.1:0-21006 GCA_013357305.1 Radopholus similis | reverse complement strand
GCCTTAAAACTGGACTTAACTTAGCTTAAACTTAGATCCTAAAACTGGACTTAGGTAACTTAGCTTAAGTTTAGGCCTTAAAACTGGACTTAACTTAGCTTAAACTTAGATCCTAAAACTGGACTTAGGTAACTTAGCTTAAGTTTAGGCCTTAAAACTTGACTTAACTTAGCTTAAACTTAGATCCTAAAACTGGACTTAGGTAACTTAGCTTAAGTTTAGGCCTTAAAACTGGACTTAAAGCCTATGTTTTAACCTAACATGTAGCCAATAAACTTTTTCATTAACTGTTGCCTAATTATAATTTTGCTGCCTAAAAGAATCCTCCATTTTTTTGCTGCCCATTACGCACATCCTTAGGCTCCAAAATAATGGACGGTCCACGAAATTCAAGAGCAGTGCATTCCGAATAAACGGACGCAAAGTGTTCACTTGCGACGAATAACGAAAATTCGAGCGGTGTGGTCAGCACATTCGCGTGGAACAGTGTCACACTGGTGTTCAAAAATGCTCGTCGCAGTCGGTGCAAAACCGCAGTTCGGCGATTGTCCACAACAATTGGTTGGCTGTAAAAATAAGCTTTTTGGTGGTATAATGCAGAAATAATTTGTGAATGAAAATAGCAGCTCAATCGTACGATATTAGACACCAAAATTGGGATTTGCCATAATGACAGGCTGCATTGAACATTTCTTTTAAAGTCTAAAATTACTAGCATAGAACTATTTAGAACAAACAATTTTGAACTTAAACAGTGGACGGTCGACAAGAATGCTGGACAATTGGGCACCAAATGAATTTTTTCTAAAATATCAGAAAGCTAATATAATTTACTGAAAATTATAACTCATTCGGCAATTACACCTAACACATGTTAGTTAAATAATCTTAACCAGGTATGAATTTTCGGTCATTTAGATATTTGATTTGTTGGTGCGACATTTATGGACTTAACATTAGGCTTAGACGTAAGCTAAGCTAAGTTTTAAGCTTGCCATGGCTTAGGCTAAAATAATTTACTTGGATAGACTTTAAATTTAAACTTATGTAGCTAAGCTATGCTGTTAAACTAGGCTTTAGCCTAAGCTTAACCATTGATCCGCAAATGTCGTCGTAGTAACTTTGATTTTTGATGTGAACGTTTTATTGACCTCGGTCTATTAAACAGCTGCGTGATGCGCACCGCCAAGATGTTGCCGAAATATAGCCAGAGCGGTTCAACAACCAACGAGTCGAGGAACACGCGCATCGAGCCGAAACGGAGCCAGTTGGGCGGCTCTGCTTCAATGCTCATTATAGCGCTGGGCCGAATGGAGGATTTGGACGCATGATTGCGGCCCATAGTTCGAATGTCCAGTCGGCATCTCTGGAGATCAACTTTTGCTGTACGTTTTGAACTAGACGATCTGATCATTTTGGACAATGGGGGGACGCTCTGCCGGCCGATGGCGCACACGCTCATCCGGATGAAAATTTTGAAACATAACTTTGGAAGGAATGAAGCCCGTAAATTTATTTCCGTGTCTTTGGAGCTTGAGATGTTCTCTATCGATTGTTATATTCAGTTCTTGAAAAGCCCAAAATTTTGCCAAGTTATAGACCTAAAAGTCGGAAATGCTCATTTTGGAAGTTTTTTGATCACAACTCTTGGCCAATAATGTGGATCAATCGAAAAGCGGTTTTTTGGATTATTTGTTGCTTACTCAAAGCTACATCTATTGGCAGGTGTGTACCTATCTGGTCGATGGCCCCATTCATGTAATGCATTACTTTTTGACTTCATATGTTCATTCATATCAAGAATATGCATACTAGCCAAAAAATGGTGTGTTAAAAAATTGTCAAATTTTCCAGCACCGGCCATAGACCGTCCCTCCCATGTCCTAATTGATCATATCAACTCGTAAGCAAACCTGCTTCACACAAATGCTCGGCATACACGCACATTGCCAGACTGTTTGAGAGCTGCGCGTAATAAAGCCGATGTCGTGAACCAGGTGTAGAGGCGCTTTTGTGCAGCCAGTAGCCACAATTCGGTGCAACCGTCGGGTCACCAGTTCCACCGATAAGCCTATTTTATTTAATTTGATCAAGCAACTATAACATTATACATTAATTTATCAAATTATCTCAGATCAATCAAATCATTTTCGGATCATCAAACGCCGAACCGACCCTCATCGGGGAAGAGCGGCGGCGTGGGATAATTAGTCAAATGGATCATATATTGCCAGAATCGTTGGCAAATTTGCATCGCGGAACAAGTACTTTTAACCTTTATTCGGATAAGATTAATTCGCTATCAATAACAAATAAGAAATAACAATCGCTGAAAGGTTCGCTCGTGCGATGTCCGTTTTTTTAGGCATCGAAAATCTAGACTAAATAAAATTTAAAAATCAATTTTTAAACAATGGGAACGACAATAATATCAACCACATAGTATCCTCGCGCGCTTCAGCCGCGTATCATCATGGGGTTGATTGCAATTTTTGGGGGAACTTTTGCTGTAAGCAGTCGATCGACCATTTCGCCAATCTCTGCAAAAAAATAATAAATGGTACTACAAGCAGTATTACAATACCTATTTACCAAAATTTTATGTTAATTAAAGATTTACTTTCTAAGAGTGTTGGGTCTGCCTTCGGCGGCAGTTTTGGTGTCGGAATCGGAACCTTGCTTGCCACTCGAACTTCTTCCTCCATTGCGGCTGGAACCGGAACTGGTGGCTCTTTTGGCGGCGATGGTAGGAGCTGTAAATCCTCGTTTTTCCTTCTTCGTCATAAATGGTGACCATGTAGTCTGCGACTACGGCTGAAGCATCTCTTACATTTCCTTGAATAGGTGAAAATGTTAAAAAGGACAAATGGATGGTATATTTTAAAATTATAATAATCATTAATCAAATGTGTTGTACTTAATATGTAAGAAATATTCTTACCGTTGCCGTCGTCAAAGCGGAAACGAAGACCGATGATCAACGTTGCAGTGGTAGTGGAACAATAATAAAGCAGAACGATGAAACGGAATATAACACCATGCAGATCCATTTTTAGCCCTAAAAGAAGATTTCATTTCAAATTTTTGATTTTCAGCATAGCTTCACATTTGAAAAAGAAAATCAATAGATTTTTACGTTTTGAGTTAATGGGGCCAATGAAGAATTGATTATTGAAATGATAACTGATAAGAGGAAGAGGGGATAGAAAATGAACTGCAATAGAACGAGGCAGAAATGGAAGAAATGAAGAGTTGTAAAAATGAGGAAGATGTATAAAGTATATATTTATTTTAGAGCCCGAAGATGTGCGTAAACGTAGTCAAATTTTCTATGCAAATTGAACTCGAAAAAACAATTAGTAGAGTTCTATTATTTTGGGCAAAAACCATTCACGAATTCACGATCAAAATACGAAATTAGTTTACGCTCTATTCCGTCTTCAGCGCCATCTGGAAATAATCGAAACATTCATTCATTGAACCCTACGGAATATGAACGTCCATGGATGGCCATGTCGGTGGCCAAAATGTTGACATATTATTTTCACAAAAGCACTCTACTCTTTTTACTCAAAAAAGGGTTAATTTGCATTGGAAGCAAGCAGTTGAATTTTTCTAACGTATCACAATTGTATTTCTCCGCACATCTTCAATGTTCTGCTGATGTATTTGTTGCCTCATAGTATTGTGTCCATTCTCAGCAAGAGATGTATGTGATGGTGGCGTCTAAAAGAGTAAAAATATTTTTATTGAATTTCTTATTTGGCCTAAGGCCTATGCCCACTTTTTGCAATGCCAACGGTGCCGCCTTGCGGTTCCAGCCACAGGAATGCCGGTTCGGACAAATCCACATGATTCGTAGCACACTCAGAGCACTCATTGTTGATTGGCACGGTCAAACTGAAAACGGCAAAAAAATTCCAAAATTAAAGTTTCGGCATTTTTTGCCATTTCTCACGTTTTTGCGGTGCTGCAGCCCACACAAGTGTACGTGATTTTGACGCACTTGTTGATGCACACCGCGTTGTTGTAGATGTACTGGCTGCCAGAACAGGGCGCCACCCAGGAGCCGGTGCTGAAGAAAGTGCCCGACGCAGCCGCAATGAAAACACATTTAAAGAAAGGCGATGAGTTCGCCAATAACGTCGGAAACCGCGTCAAAATAGCTTAAGCCTAAAGCCTAAGCTTAGGCTTAGCTTGGCTTAAAGCATAGCTTAAGAGGCCGAACTGACCATCTTGAACAAGGTTATGAAGTTTTAGCTATTTAAAGTAAGCTAAACTTAAACTAAGCTATGCTTAAGCTTGCTTAGATTAAGCTTAAGCTAAGCTTTAAGCTAAACATAAGCTAAGTTAAGCTTGTTTGGGTGCTAAAACTTAAGCGTACGACAATTATTAACCTTATCCATTTTACTTAAAGAATGTGCTCATGGCTTCAATTCAGGCTTGGAAATTGGCTTAAACCTTAGGCCTAGTAGATTTAGGCTTAAAACTTAGACTTGGCTTGCATTAGCTTAATTTCAACGATTGACTACACTTTAGGCTTAGAAGTAAGCTTAGGCTTAGGGCTAAAAGCTATGCTTACGCTTGCTTAGATAAATCTTAAGAAGATAAGCTTTACGCTAAACATAAGTTAAGCTAACTTAGCTAGTATCTAAGCTAAACTTAGGCTGAGCTAAGCTTGCTTTGATTCTAAGTTTAAGCGCGCAACAATTCTTATCCATTTTAATGAAATTGCATTCAGCAGCTCACCAATCCGGCGTTTTGACCGCACGCGCCGGTGCCGCTGGCGCCATAGAAGGTGAACTCGCCACCGCTGATTGCCTTGTTCAGGTAGGAGGTGATGGTGCCGGTCGCGTTTTTGGCGAAGCAACTGTTGATTTTGGCGTTACTAGCGTCGGTGGCCACCACACAAGTGGAGGCACTGGACGAGCACGCTGCACTCGAAGTGCCCACCAGGGCGGTCAAGCAGAGCGTGGCGATTTGGAAAAATGCCATTTTGGAAGGAGTTGAATGGGATTTTTGGATTTCTGGAATTTATTAGAAAAATAAATGTGACTTTTTGGCACTATAAAGGCATAAAAGGATTTGAATGTGACTTTTTGGCACTTTTTTGGCGCTTTTAAAGGCATAAAAGGTCAATAATTTTAACGAATCTTGCGATTTGGGTCACTGTTTTGAGGGAAATTTTATTTGAACAGCACTACCTTTGGCGTGGATCACAGCAAGTGCACTCTCATTTGGACATTCTACACTCAAAAGTGTGAACCAAAAAAGCTATTCAAATTTAGGGGACGGAACTGTGGAATAATGCGAATAACTGTCCATTTGAATTTTGGTACAAAAAATGATTTTTACACAAACAATTATGAGAATTCAAAATTTAAAAATTAAATTTAGTCAATTCTTTAACGCAAAAAAAAACTAATAATTAAAAACGATTAATTCAAAATTATAATTTATAATTTTGTTAAAAATGGGAATTAAAGTAATAGCTGCGTTTGCGTTTCAACTTTGGGGTTTAAATATTGTGATTTCGTTTGACACTGATCTTTATTGTTCACAAAATTCTTTAGCCAATGCAAAGCAAAACATTTTTTGCCTTCACAACAAACGTTGGCTTATCTTTTGTTGACGCAAAACAATGGCCAAAAACCAAAGAGTGTTCCGGTACAAAAATACGGGGATCAAAGGTTCCTATAAATGTTTGCCTTGTTTTCGCCGTTGAATAATTTGTGCGTGGCGAACACGTGAAATGGGCACAAAACAACGGACAATAGTGTGAAAATTTGATTTTTGGAGTTTCAAAAAATGTGCTTTTGAATTTTGGATAAAATAGGAAAAAATGTTTATTTGGCTTTTGATTTTTCTTCAACCCAAATAGTGCCCCCACCAAAGACAGCATAGCTGATTCGAAGCGTCTCTCTAAGAACTGAATGGAATGGTACCAAAATTAGGCCGATTGACCATTCTGAACAAAGTTATTCAGCCGAAAATATTCATGCAAACATTTGGTAGCTTTTCTACAACCATTTTTGGTAGCGAATTAATCTTTTTCGTTTTGGTAAATTGTTCCTGCTTAGCAGAGAACTTCCATCATTCCATCTCCCTTTTGTTCACATTTGAAACTGTTTGAAATGTTTTGTGCGGGTAAACCCCATCCCGGCGATAAACTTGGCTACAATTTTGGCTTAAACCTTAAGCTTAGCAGGTTTAGGCTTGTCTAGGCATAAACTTTAGGCTTAGGCTTGCATTGGCTTAGGCTAAAATTTCAACGATTGACTACACTTTGGGCTTAGAATTATAAGCCTAGTCTTGCATAGGCTTATTTTTAATGCAATGCGTTTTTTGGATTATTTGTTGGCAATTCAATGCTCCATCTATTGACAGACATAAAATATAAATTATAAAGTCGCCAGCCCTTTTCTTTCCGTAGGCTGTTTTGTGCTGCTCTCGCTCTGATTTATTATTCTCGAAAAATTGAAATATTGTATATAATTTATAAGTGACGCAAGGCCTGAAGCCATCCATTACAGTCTATTCTACATATTGTTTATTATCATCATCATTATTATCATTGCCTTTTGTTTGTTGGCCATCTTCCTTCGCTTCAAGGGCAATCAATGTAAGTGATGACGGCGTCTGAAAATGGTAAATCGGGTTGAATTTAACATTTTAAAATTTAATGTAAAAATGCCACTTTTTGCAATGCCAACAGTGCCGCCTTGTGGCTCCAAGTAGTTGAACGCCGCCTGGGACAGGTCCACATGGTTGGTGGCACATTCAGGGCACTCATTGTTGATTGGCACGGTCAGACTGAAAGAGCAAAAAATTTGCGAGTGGATTAATTGCCTACCAAAAGTGGTTGAAAAAGCCACCAAATAAATGTTTCTTCAGCCCAAATAGTGCCCCCACCAAGGACAGCAGTAAATAGCTGATTCGAAGCGTCTCTCTAAGAGCTGAATGGAATGGTTCCAAAATTAGGCCGATCTGACCATTCTGAACAAAGTTATTCAGCGTCAAATATTGGTTCAAAAATAATCAGTTCTTCGACGTTTAAAGCTGAGCTTTAAGCCAAGCTAAGTCCAAGCCTAGGCTTTGAGCTTAAGCTAAACATTGTTCTAAAATATTCTGATCGGCCTCTCAAGAAATTTCCCAAAATATTAATGCCCCATTCCTCACGTTTTTGCGCTGGAACAGCCCACACAAGTGTACGTGATTTTGACGCATTTGCCGATGCACACCGCGTTGTCCAGAATTGACTGAGTGCCAGAACAGGGCGCCACCCAATTGCCACCGAAAAATGAGCCGGATACTGCAGCCGACATGGACGGCTAAAAACAGCCAATGGCAATTAACAAATTAAGCGATATTTTATAGTATAAAAGGCAGGGACTGGACAAGGGCGCAAAGACATTGGCTGACTGTGGGCACTTTGGGCGCTTTCCGCATTGGTTCGGTGTGTCCGGACAATTGGGCACCAAAAAGTGGACAAATGGGAATTCGAAATTTTCCTAAATAAACTTGACCACAATTTAGACTTAGAAATGGGCTTAAACTTTAGGCTTAGTAGGTTTAGGTTTAGGCTAAGCTAAGATTAAGCTTGAACAGGCTTAGGCTTATGCCTAAAACTTAAGCTAAGCTTAGCTTGCCTAGGCAATTATTGTTTCCCCAATTGCGGCCTTTTCACCCTAATTAGCACGCTTTTTAATATTTATAAATACTTTTTCAGCTCTAAATATTTTTGTTCCCTGTCCCAAAGCCCTCGTACTCGTTGGATGTGCGAACATAGGTATATGTATTTAGTACACTAAATTGTGACGGAATTGCTTTCAGCTCACCAATCCGGCGTTTTGGCCGCACGCGCCAGTGCCACTGGCGCCGTAGAAGGTGAACTCGCCGCCGCTGATGGGCTTGTTCAGCTGCGCGGTGATTGCTCCGGTCGCATTTTTTGCGTAGCAACTGTTGATTTTGGCATTGCTCGGGTCGGTTGTGACCACTTTGGAAGAGCCCGACGAAGAGCCGCCCGAGCTGGACGGTTTCGTCGTGGTCTGGACGCCTTCTTGGTGGTGGTCGTTGTTTTTGGGACGGCTTTTGCATCCGCCAAAGCGACCAATGCGCAAAGGCACAAAACAGCCAGAAAGAAGTGAGACATTTTGGAATATCGATTGAATGAAAGTTGAACCTAATTGTAATTTTAAAAATTGAAATATTTATCAAATAATAATTAATAGTGAAATGGGATTAATTGTCGCGCTATTTTAGTTATATCAAGATTAGATTGACTTAGAGCTTAGCTAGAGAGGCCGATTTGACCATTTTGGACAAGGTTTAGCTTAAGCTTAAAGCCTAGCTTGGGCTTAGCTTGGATTAAAGCTTAGCTTTAAAGACCGAAGAACTGACAATTTTGAACAAAGTTATGAAGTGCTAACCCAAATCCCCCAATCAAACGTCAGATATAAATCGGCACTGCTATTAACTATTATTCACTAAATTAGATGGTTAGAAAAAATAGCGCGGTTTTTAACCAATTTAGCGCTACAATTAACCTTATCCGATTAATAATGAATGTTTGGACTGTGATTTCTTTGGCGTTTCATTGCTTTTTTATACGCCGATTCTTTGCCTTACATTAAAAGTTCATTCATTGAATGCGCAATTCGAATATTTGCCATAAGCGGATGGACACCAAATCGCAGCAAACGATTTTGTTTGAACAGACATAGCGTGAAGTGAACAATAAATAAAAATTTACACTCTACCTTTGATGCCCTTTTCACTTATGATTTCTACCAAACAATGTGAACCAAAGAGCTGGTGTGCAAATAGAGAAATCAGAAAAAAATCGGCCGGCACCGGAAAACGAAAAGTGCATTTTAGGCGAATTTCGGAATGCTAAGCTATTCAAATATGGACTTGGATTTCGAATTAATCGAACTTTTTGAGATCATTCGAATAATGATTTTGGTGTACCTAAACAAATGATTTTGATGTAAAGACTAAAATGTAAAACTCTATTCTTTCGGGTCCATCCCCTATGGGAGAGAATACTCTACTTTCCAAAAATTTAGACCCCCAACAAATGAACCTTAAAAGTTATGGACCCAAACCCGTTTTGGTCTAAAAACCGGTCTAACTTGGTTCCACTTCGGCCTAGCCAGCTGTTGGATAGGTTCAATCGATTCCATTCCCCAGGGTCCATTTCCTTTGGGGATTTCATTTTCCCATGGATTTGATGAAACCGTTAAACCGGTTAAACAGTTTCTACGGAAGATGGCGATTCTCTGGATCGAAATCGGATGCGACATTTATAAGAACTGTCATATTCTTCATCAAGAACAATCAATACAAGACCTTGGCCTATTGACTCAATCCTGTTGTTTTTAGCCGGTGAGGGTCAAACCTCAAAAGTGAAAAATTTTTTTTAATCTCTATTTCTGGACCTTTTCGGTCACAACTATTGTATGTGTGGCCATCAACCAAAGCTAAACTGAATACTATATCCAATCTTTTTTTTTCAAAACTGAGACGATGTGCGCATTTATCGTTTGAAAAGTTGAAATTTAGCCCAAAATTAAAAAATCGAAAAACGCCCAATTTTTGATCGCCATTTAAAATAAATTCGGTCACTTGCAGTGCACTTTCTCAGCACTCTTCTCATTCACTTTTTTCGATTAAGAAATTGGAAAGAGGAAAGTGAGCAGGGAGCGATATTGGATATTTGTCAATCGTAAAAATGCAAATCAGAATGTGCAATGCAGGTAATGCACTAATGAAAATGGATAATAAAAAATAACGAATGAGGTTAATTGTCGCGTTAATAATTTTTTCGTCACCTCTAATTTTTAGTGAAAACCGCGGCACACTTCGCCAAAACCATTCGGAATCAGAACTACTAATAAGTAATAAGTATATGTTCAAAATGGTCAGACTTTTAAAGCTAAGCTTTAAGCCAAGCTTGCCTAGGCTCTAGGCTTAAGCTATGTATTTTGACTCGGTTTCCAACGTCATTGGCGAAGTGTACAAAATTAGCGCGGTTTTGATTCCCAACGCATACAATTCTGTCTAGTTCGAACTTTCTGACTGATAATTTGGAGGCTGAGTGAATTCTTTCGAATTTATTCACGACAACACTATTCGAGGGAAATGTTCATATAAATTATAAAATCATATTTTAATTAATTTTCCCTTTAAGGTTCCAATTATTTGCCACTTCACTCTGTTTTGCGCCGAACAGTTCCGGCGCTTCAAGGGCACTCAATGTAGGTGATGGTGGCATCGGTCGCGACTCCAACGGTGCCGCCTTGGGGCTCCAGCCACAGGAATGCCGGTTCGGACAAATCCACATGATTCGTAGCACACTCAGGGCACTCATTATTGATTGGAACGGTCAGACTTAAAAGTGCCAAAAAATTCCAAAATTGAGTGTGAACGGCATTTGTCATTCCTCACGTTTTTGCGGTGCTGCAGCCCACACAAGTGTACGTGATTTTGACGCACTTGTTGATGCACACCGCGTTGTTGTAGATGTACTGGCTGCCAGAACAGGGCGCCACCCAGGAACCGGTGCTGAAGAAAGTGCCCGACGCAGCCGCAGACATGGTCGGCTAAAGGAGAAAAAACATTCCATTTTTTGGGTGAAAACACATTTAAAGAAAGGCGAGGAGTTCGTCAATATCGTCGGAAACCGCATCAAAATAGCTTAAGCCTAAAGCCTAAGCTTAGGCTTAGCTTGGCTTAAAGCATAGCTTAAGAGGCAGAACTGACCATCTTGAACAAGGTTATGAAGTTTTAGCTATTTAAAGTAAGCTAAACTTAAACTAAGCTATGCTTAAGCTTGCTTAGATTCAGTAGAGCTGGAAGAGTGCTCCAAAAAGTGATTGGATAGAGCTATGGAATCTCTACAAAATGGCATTTGAGGCGGAATTGATTGGTTTCAGTTTGGACCAAATGGCCATAAAACGCCAAAAACGCCAAACATCCATGATTTTTTCAAACATTTGGCCATAACTTGGCCAATTTTTGGACTATCCGACAATTGATTATATCCTTGGTTAGAGATACTTTGAGCTTTCTAATGACATCAGACTCATATTTTTAACTCAAGTCTTAACCAAGTTATGGCTTCTCAAAGTCCCCATCGCCCAAACGACCTGTTCTGGGGTAAAAAAAAATAAAAACCCCATTCATAATCATAACACATTTAAGCAAATTGCATTCGCTTTTACCAATCCCGAGTCCAATCCGCAAGCGCCGGTGCCGCTGGCGCCATAGAACGTGAACTCGCCACCAGTGATTGCGGTGTTCAGGTAGGAAGTGATGGTGCCGGTTGCATTGCCCTCGTAGCAGCTGTTGATCGCAGCATTCGTCGAGTCGGTGCTCACAACACAAGTGGTCGAGCTGGACGAGCAGGAGCTGGACGACGAGCTTGCCGTGGTGGTCGTTGTAGTGCCAGAGGCAGTGGTGGTTGTGGTCGTGCCAGCGGCAGTGGTCGTTGTGGTGGTCCCTAACGTGAAAATTGGGCGTAAAACTTAATCGGGCCTTTCAGGAGATTCCTTTTTGGCACATGATCACTTTCTTGATCAATTGTTGATGAGCACTGATCATTTTACGCGATCTCAATTCAATCCTGATCAATGCTCATGGCCGAAGGGCCCTTTATTGTTGTAGTGATTTACAACTTTGCTTTTGAATACACTGACCAATGAGATCACAACTGATCAGTAATCTTTTGATCAGACCAAATCTCAGATCATCGAAACGGCCCGTTTCTCATCAGAGTAAGTTTGAAAATTTGAATGCGGCACCTGCAGCTGTTGTGGTGGTGGTTGCAGCTGCCACTGTCGTGGTGGTGGTGGAAGAACATGCACTGCTTGACACAACACTGATGGTAGGTGTGCTGCTGCTGCCGCTCATGATGAAGCCAGCGCTGGAGTCCGAACTGCTGGCCCCAATGCTCACCCAACTCTCCGTGCTGTACTGGCTGCTGCCTTGCGACACCATGTTCCAGCTGCTCGAAATGGAGGCCTGCAAATGAAATCGGTTCGGTGACGACGGTGCGACATTTGCGGACCCACACATTAAGCTTTCGTAAGTTTTAAGCCAGGCTGCTAAACTAGACTTTAGTCTAAGCTTAATAAGCTTAAACAGATTAAGCTTATTCGTAACTTTTAAGCCAGGCTACTAAACGCTTTAGCCTGAGCCTAAGCATTGGTCCGCAAATGTCGTATTGCCTTTGGTGACAAATTGGGTTTTTAGAGCATTAATATAGAATTTTAAAAATTGTCTACAAGAACAAAAAGGACAAACTATCTACAACTATCTACCTTTTTGTTCTTGTAGATAGTTTGTCCTCTACCCGATATTTCTGCCGGAGGTTCTTTAAATGGTTGTTAACCGATTTGTTGGAAAAATGAAACCAGGGATTCGCTAGACGCCTCTTTTTTGAGTTCAATTAGTAAACTTACCCCCGATGGCAACGTCAGCTTGTAGACAACGGAGCAGATTGAGCTGGAGCCGCTGTTTGCGAGCACCACAGTGTATTGAGCGTACGCAGTGCTGCCACTGGTCCATGTGTTGGTTTGCGTCAGCGAGGCAGTCACTGCTCCATCTGCACAGCCAACAACGGCGAGCAGAGAGAGCGCAGCAAGCAGGAATGCCATTTTTGAATATCGGAAAAGATTAATTCGCTAAAAATGGTTGAAAAGCCCTATCAAATGTTTGAATGAATATTTTCGGCTGAATAACTTTGTTCAGAATGGTCAGATCGGCCTAATTTTGGTACCATTCCATTCAGCTCTTAGAGAGACGCTTCGAATCAGCTATTTACTGCTGTCCTTGGTGGGGGCACTATTTGGGTTGAAGAAATGCATTTATTTGGTGGCTTTTTCAACCCAACTTTTGGTAGCCAATCAATTCCAGTCGTTTTGAATTTTAATTGAATGAAAGGAAGTTGAAGTACTGGAGTGATTTTTTGGTGAAATTCTTCGCACTTTTAAAGCCATAATTTGCCATCCGTTTAATTCGGATCTCAATTCCCGTCGCACCACAGAACAAACTTTGGGCGAAATTCATTGCTTTTTTTTGTTTGAACAGATCCAAAATGGTGTCGATCTGCACTCAACTAACCCTAATTGTACTCCCTGTTGATGCGTGGCGACAGTTGTGCAAATTATGGATGCCTAGGATGGCCGAAATTTCGTGGAACATTGCTAAAAGTTCTGTCAATTCGAACGCATTCATGGAATTTGAATTTACAGAGCATCAATGAAGTCAATAGAAGGCAAGTAGATGATCGGGGTAAGTAATAGAAAAAATGTAAACAAAAAACATTTTGTGGCGAAACGGTATCTGGACAATTGGGCACCAAATGTGACATTTTCTTAAATAAACTTGGCTACAACTCGGGCTTAGAAATCGGCTTAACCTTAATAGAGATCGGGGCAGTATAATACGGCCGTAAAATGATGGACAAAATTCCCGAAGAAAGTAGGAATTTTTCGTAGCTGTAAAAATTCCGTAATACGGAAAATTCGGTTACTCCGATCTCTAAACTTTAGGCTTAGGCTAGGCTTATGCCTGCCGCATATGTTTAGGCTAAAATTCCAGTATTGACTACACTTTTGGCTTAGAAATAGGCTTAGGCCTAGGCTTGGATAGGCTTAGACTTACATTGGGTTGAGCTCAAATGCTACGATTGTCACACATTTGGTGCCCAATTGTCCAAAAATTTGGTACCCAATTGTCCGAAATTTAGGTGCCCCCTTCTGCCTTGAATGTGTCCCTTATTCCTCCTCTTCCATTGTCCATTCCATTGCCCACAGTGCAAATAGCACAAATTTCCCAGAAACTCGCTAGCCCGACAGTCGACGAGAGCCAACACCATTCCATGTTATTTAATCAAATGTAACGTGATTTTAGCGACTGGAATCCGTTTAATTGAATGATTCTGAATATTGAATTTGTTCTCGATTCTTGTGCCGTGGGAGGCGACATGTTAATGCGCCCCCACAACAGTTCAGATTCATTCCAATTTACAATTCAATCTCGCAGCTGCCCATTCGGAATAATAAATAATTAAGATAACCATACTTGTAGATTGTAGCAATTCATTTTTATTCTATTTCGGCACCAAAAGTTAAAATGAGGAATCACTTGTAAGCACTAAATGCGTTAGATTTGGCCAATTTTGGCAACTTATTTAATTTATTTCAAATTCTTACAATTCGCTACAAATTCTATAAACGATCTATAAAATTAAATTCAAACATCTACAACTGTATGGCCGAAGAAAATTCCGCGAATATTTGCTTTGATTGATTTATTCTCCCCATTTTAAGGGCCAATACATGCCAACAAAAATTCAAACAAAATCTCAATCTTGGCCATTTTCATTCCCCTGAATTGTTCAAAATGTGGCGCAATCAATGGCAAAATTTGGCCATTTTATCATTTTGCGCACTCACCACATTGTGCTTATTGACCATTTTGGGGCCATTGTGGCGATTGTGCACGCAGAGGACTGCCTGTTGCTCATGTTCTGTCGAGTGAGTGAAAAGAGCGCGGGTTAAGATTATGTAAGAGCGAAAACACATGTCTCAAGGATGTGGGCGGAAATTTGGGCACCAAATGTGAAAATTTTCTTGAATAAACTTGACTACAATTTGGGCTTAAAAATAGGCTTAAACCTTAAGCTTAGCGGGTTTATGCTTAGGCTTCCACAAGTTGCTTAGCTTAGCTTACGTCTAAGCCGGCTTAGGCTAAAGATTTGCGCTATTTGATAACTATATCATGTTAGCCTCGATTTTTAAAATAAAAAATTCACATTTGGTGTCCAGTTTTCCGAGAACCGTAGGTTAAGTTAGGCTTACTCAAAAACTATGCTTACCTAGATACTAATCAAGCTAAGCTAACTTACCTAGGCAATTACTGCCTTCTTTATCTTCTATTACACTTTAAGGCCTGCACTGCACTTGTGTTCTTGTTGAGCCTGACTGGAATGGTGGCCTATCAAGTGGCGAACCCAAATTACTCCACGACGACCCTCCAAAGCGTCGCCTTGTCCGCTATGACCACCGCAGTGGATTTGCACGTGTCGGCGATAGCGCTGAACAGGGCAGGCACATTGTATTTTTGCGCCATTCCATTATCAGTCCATCACAAAGAAGTAAATTTGAAAATTATTTTTAAATTAAATTCTATATTTAAATTTTATATTTAAATTATTATTTTTCAATTTATCCAAATTTTTAGAATCATTTTATTGCAAAGTTGCGCCATTTGGATTTGCTGCATTTGCTTGTTCGCCATTTTGTGCCAATTGCCTGGACAATTCAGCGAAATATGCAATTACATTTCCGTCGCCAATTTATTGTTCACCCTATTCCTCTACATTTTGGTGGCCGCTCGCCTCTTCTGGATCAAATGTGAGGGCACACATAAATCGAAAAAATTGTGCCGGTACATGTCGTTTGGGCGACAGGTGCCTTTTAGAAGATATAACTTGCCAAGAAATAGAGCTAGAAGAGAGACCAAAAAGTGATTGAAAGAGCTGTGGAAGCTCTACAAAATGGCATTTGAGAGCGAATTGATTGGACCGGTTTGGACCAAGTTATAGCCAAAAACGCCAAAAATCCACGGATTTTCAAACATTTGGCCAATGGTTGGGCTATTCAGCAATTGATTATATTTTAGGAGCACACTTTGGGCTTTCCAACTGCATCATAATCAAATTTTTAGTAGCTTAGGACTTGATCGACCATTTCCAAACATTTGGCAAATTACTGTGCCACAAGGAAGCTGAAGGACTGACAGACTCTCTTCCTTTCTCTTATCGTTTCGTTCCTGGCTCTCTCTTCTGACCGTACCTTTCTCTCGTCTTCCTATGCGTCTCTGCTTACTTGGGACTAGTTGTGCGCTGGGAGAAAAGAGAGAAATAGTTGCAAACGAATGTGGCGCCCATGGCTCAGTCGGTACTAGTCGGAGACGCAATGCGAAGGATGAGGTTCGACTCCCATGGGTGCCCTTTTTTCCTATTTGTACATATTTTATTTAAATACCTCCATTAACCAACGTAGAGTTTCTAAATTTCGTAAAAGAATTGAAAATAAAAAACAGCAGTGGACACCAATGAGATGAGCAACCAAAATGGAACGGTCCCGAATGACATGAGCCCAATGGGGGACTCCGGCACTGGTGAAACAGCAGCCACAATTTTGGCACCACTTGTCAATGGATAAAGATAGAAGAGTGATCCCAAAAGAGATTGAATAGAGTTATGGAAGCTCTACAAAATGGCATTTGGGTGGGAATTGATTGAACCGGTTTGGACCAAGTTATGGCCAAAAAACGACAGACCCTTGCATAAAGCACACTTTGAGCTTTCCAACTGCATCATAATCAAATTTTTAGTAGCTTAGGACTTGACCAAGTTATGGCTTGTCAAGGGCCCCCGTCGCCCAAACGACCTGCTTCGAAATTGTGCGGAAATAAATTTTTAAAAATTCGATTCATGAATATCCATTTGCAGATCGAAATTCGGCGAGCACCCTTGAAAAGGATTTTTTGCGCATTTGTGGCGCCTGTGTGTCCAGTGTGTGCATCGTTCTGTTAATAAATTTGATTCTTTTGGTCTCTCTCAAATTTCCTGCATTTTTTGCCTCAAACCCGTGGCTCAACGACGCCCAATGGTGGTTCACTCAAGTGTTCAATTTCCTCACATTGATCAGGTGAAAAGTAAAAATTACAATTTAAAATCTAAAAATAATATTTTAAAATTTTTAAATATCGATTTTTGGCAAAATTAAAATATTCAAATTTAATTTTTTTGCAGTGAAGAAATTTGCCTGGCGATTCTCTGCCGCGAGTTTTACGACAAAATTCGCGACCAATTTGTTCGCATCCAACGCATTTTTTCAAACAACCAAATCGACCCAATTGGCGCTGTGGACTTCCAAAAAACGGCGCACACAGTCAACGTGGTGCCCACACAGCAAATCAGAGGAGTGTGATTGATTGGTTGAATCGCCTCCTAAATCTTTCCACAGGATAAAATAGATCTCCTCTAATGTAATACGACTGCCTGGTAGAGGGCGAATAGGCACGTTTCAGCGCCAGGCTCTTTTTAAAGGGCCACAACTCAGCCAAATTTCCAATATCGTGCGGCGTCCAAAATTCAGCTATCGCTCTCGCTCGCACGCGACCGGGCAGAGAGGCGAGGAGGCGGAAGAGAGCCCGAGTGGGCGTGAGGGGAGAGAGGGAAGGAACAACTAGACGCAAATGGACTGACAGACTCTCTTCCTTTCTCTTATCGTTTCGTTCCTGGCTCTCTCTTCTGACCGTACCTTTCTCTCGTCTTCCTATGCGTCTCTGCTTACTTGGGACTAGTTGTGCGCTGGGAGAAAAGAGAGAAATAGTTGCAAACGAATGTGGCGCCCATGGCTCAGTCGGTACTAGTCGGAGACGCAATGCGAAGGATGAGGTTCGACTCCCATGGGTGCCCTTTTTTCCTATTTGTACATATTTTATTTAAATACCTCCATTAACCAACGTAGAGTTTCTAAATTTCGTAAAAGAATTGAAAATAAAAAACAGCAGTGGACACCAATGAGATGAGCAACCAAAATGGAACGGTCCCGAATGACATGAGCCCAATGGGGGACTCCGGCACTGGTGAAACAGCAGCCACAATTTTGGCACCAATCGATGGGATGAACGGCACAAGGGTGGAGAATACCATTATTTGTTGAGGCACTTTTGGTGAAACATTTTCGAAATGCGTTGCGATATTTATTGCTGAATTTTAAACAACAATTTATAGATATTGTTTAATAAGTTGCCAACCGCATAAGCTTAAAAACGCCCCAAAAATGAGGGCTTAATCGCACCAAATATTTGGCGTCAAATAACTTTACATTTTTTGCCGTCAAAATTTCTAACTCATTCGTGGCATGCACACATCCAATAAGTACTATAATTTGATTAGACTTAAGTTTGTTTAAGCTTAGGCTAAAATAAACTAATATTTGTCCGATTCACTGAATCACTCATATCTCATATGGCAGACTCCGAGACTTTTTTCTTTGAGATATCTGGGCGATTTAAGCCCCATTTGGGGCTAGTCCCCATCACACTTGCCATCCATCTCCGACCTGAAACTGAGCAGCATTGGCGTGGTGCAGGATGAACAGGCAATTGCGTACAGGTAATAAGTGGGAATCATGCCGTATTCCGCATTCAGCGGATCGTCCAAGTGCGCAATATGGATGTTCGGGAGGACAAATTGGGACCAGACCAGTGCCTGAGTTGGGATTGAAGAGTGGAAATTGTCAAAAAATCCAAATATTGATGGACCCCTCTGGTTGGAAAATGGGCACTATTTAAATCGCAAAAATATTGAAAATTACGTGACTTTTTGAAGATCAACGTTGCAAGAAACTCCCTCACTATTCACCACTCACACGGAATCGGAATGAATCCTCCAATGGACCCCAATTGGGGGGAAAGATGGCCTCCCTTATGGGTAAGTTGTGGCTCAGGGCGGCGAAATGCGTAACAGCAGTTAAGGGCTCAATCAGAGACTCTGGGGATGAACCAAAAGAGTCGGAACAACACTGCGATTGGTTTACGATGGGGACCTTGTGCTATTGGCTTGTCGGAGACCGTCGGACGGCACAATATAACCTACGTAATTTAAAACCATTTCCTTTCCATTCCATACTTGTCCGGATCGGGAGTGCCAATGAACGTTGAGTAGAGCAGGTAGGAACACGCGGATGCGACCAGCAGGCAAAAGGTGCAAATCGAAATCAACAGCATTTTCCCGTTGAATTTGTACCTGATTTTGCGCAATCAATTTCATTTTGGGCACTTTTCAATTTCCTCCACGCCTGGACCCGAAGGCATATGGCAATTGGGCGCCAAATGAAAAAAATTTCTAATTTCATAAAAGCATAACTTTTTGAAAATTATAGCTCATTTGACTTCCCATCTAATACATGTGAGCTGAGTCGCTCATTTTCCGCCCAATTGTCCGTCGGCGCCCTCTGTGTACCCCACCATATTGGGAAGAGCACGCAGATGAGGCGCTCCAGGCCGATGAATGCCCAGCGGGGCGGGATAGCCGGTTTGGCCGAAGCGGGCGTACATCTCAACATTCAGATTAATACTTATGTAGGTATGTTAGAGAAAAAGAAAGCACCGGATTCGACGGACTGGTTGCGTCCATTGTGGAGTTCATGCTTTGGTGGATGATTCAGGAGTTAAACTTTTCTAATAATTAAAGTATTCTGCCTGAATGGGTTGGCAATTGGCATTTTCATCATCTGTACAGACAAACTGTCCGTCGTTTTGGTTCACCGATTTTGTATCCGAGCACCGAGCCCAGTGGACTGCTGAGCAGTAAAGCGTCAACGCAATAGATGGAAAACAAATATTCCCAACTTTTATGGGTCCGACTGGAATATGATCACAAGGGCTGCGGAGAAAGCCAGGAAGGCGTCATCAAACTGTTAGTTGGGGATGAGGGAGCACATTGCATGTCCACGCGATTGTTAGTCTCTCGAACACAGATGAAGCCGAAATGGCACATTCACCTTTTACCATCCCCTCCTTCTTCCTCCCATCAAACCGCGGACTGCATTTCCCTTCCGACCAGCGTGAAATCTCTCTCCACCCCATTCCCTGTGTCCGCTCATTTTTGCTTGGCTCCTCCGCCGATGTCCAGCTCCAGTAGCGTTGTTTTGGCCTTTTCCCTTTTGCTGCAGCACCAGTGCCCGAACGGCTTCTGCGTACTGTTCGAGAGAGAGTTTCCGGCCTTCAATTCCGCGTCCAACTAAATCCGATACATCCGTTTCCTAATTTGTTTCTCTGACCATCCAGTTAGGTGTCACCTGGCTGATCTTTTCCCTTGTCGAAGAGTGCAGAACATTCCTTTCCTTCCGTTCTCTCCTTATTTTCTCCCGGTACTCTCGTTCCAATTTGCCCATCGCCTGCATGTACCCTTCATACGACAAAATCCCTTTGGCCAATTCCTTGCGTAACTTTTGGGCAAATGTTTAGCAGCACCCAAAATACTCTTTTACCTCTGTGGCCCTTTTCCTGGTTGTCGTATCGTAGCGATGATGCTGATGGTGGTGGTGGCGGTGGTGATGATGATGTCCTCTCTCGTTCAAGTCTCTCCTCCCAAAACGACCGCCACAGCGCTTTCCAATTCCTCGGGCATCTTCTGGGTAAACTCCTGACGATGGGTCCTTTGGTATTTGATAATGGCCAAAGGAAGCACAAATAACTGGCGGGCAAATCCACGCAATTGACAGCATTAATATCGTGAAGAAGTGCATGGAAAATTGGGCAGAGAGTGGGATTGTACACAATCACTGGTGGCTGATGCCACTCTGTCTCTGTCGTTCACCAGAAATTGATTTTTTATGGGCTGTTGGGAGAATTGTAAACTTTTTCGCCAATCTAGCCTCGTACTCCTAACTCGCACCTCTCGTACAAGCAGTACGAGTAAAATAGACCAAAGTACGACGGAACAAGTCGTTTTGGCGACGACGTTTGGGCGACGGGGGCCTTTGAGAAGCCTATAACTTGGTTAAGACTTCAGCTAAAAATATTAATCTGATGTCATTAGTCAAATGTTTGAAAAATATCAGGGATCTTTGGAGTTTTTTGGCCATAACTCGGACCAAACTGAACCAATCAATTCCCAACCAAAAAGCCATTTTGTAAGTACATCTTCCATAGCTCTATCCAATCACTTTTGGGATCACTCATCTAGCTAGCTCTAATCCTTGCCAAGCTATGGCTTCTCAGCACCCGTCGCCCAAACGACATGTACCGAACGTACGAGCATAAGGTTCTCTTCCTGTTCCACTGGTGATGATGATCTCCGCCAAATTTGTTCTCCGTGTTTTCTCTCTCATCCCATTCACTTTCTTCGCCATTGTCGGACTTGAAAGTGTGTGTAAAAATAAATCTAAGCCAGCGCCGTTTGTTTTCACCACCCAC
>VAHH01000682.1:0-22715 GCA_013357305.1 Radopholus similis | reverse complement strand
AACTTGCATTTACCAGTGAAATGTATGTACTTAAGTCTTGGCCATTATGTTGCTTTAGCTTAAGACACTCAAACTGGCGAACAACTAACGAGCGATTGTCGCAAAAAAGTGATTTCAATTGTTTTATGACATCGGCGAACTTTAAGTTGTCTGGTTTTTGCGGCAGAATGGCGTTTGAGAAACGTGTATACTCAGTCTCATTTAATTTTCCCATTAGCAATCGTACCTTTGTACTATCATCCACATCTTTAGCCTCTTCTCCGAAGTAATTTTCGTAACGTCTATACCAATTTTCAAATGTTTGGCCCGACTGCGGGTCATATGTGAATTGACTTATACGTGCATTCAGAGAAGATATCAACGCAGTACTGCTTGAAGATTTCGGTGCTGGTGGCGGATTTGTTCCAAGATGAGCAGCAATTTGCTGTAAGGATTGCAGCAATGCTTGCACTTGTGCAGCATCCATTTTACTTTTGTTTACTCAAACCTTGGATGCCAGATGAGAAATTTTACGACACTACTGAGTGTGTAGATGATGTTCACTACTGTGATACTTGAAGAGTTTGCAGTAATCTGCTAAATTGGAGTGTTTGATCTTTTGAAGATAACCTGTTTTGCGTCTGCACTACTGTGCTAAATTTTCAGCTTTTTGCACTACTGTGCTAAAGATTTAACTTGTTTCTTGCACTACTGTGCTAAATGCTTTTGACAGTTGATGACTTGGCTCAATACCAGAGCAATTTGCTTTAAATTTATTGAATACAATCGAATGTGTCGAGAACTCAAGCTCAATACGAGAGCACTCGGCGAATTGAAATAAAGAATTGATGTCCAAAGTTTTTAATTGCTGACTGCGCCAATTTGTTATGTACTTCGGTCTTTGAACCGTAAATACGTACAAAGGAATCGAATAATATTTTATATTTATTTATTCAAAACGAGATTCAATGTGAAACCTCAAATCTGATGAGAAATCAGTTTGAGGTGAAATGAAATTATGAAAAACAAAATGCCACAATTAATTTAAATCATTCATTCCCAACATAATTTTTGACCACAAATTAATTCTCGAATTTTTTCAGATTTGGATGCCTTCTACGCCAAAAAGCCGAAGAAGGGACTGATTGGGAAGGCGCTGCGTTTGCTCTCGGAGAAGACCCCGTTGGAGCAGTTCCGCGAGTACGCGCAAATGAGCCGCAGTGCACTGGTCTCCAAAGCATTGTACAACGCGGTGCCCCGGAAGAAGGTGCACTGAACCCCGGAAAGGGGAGGGGAAGGGGGTAAATGCATTGCTTTTGCGGAACGGAGTGATGGACCGCCAAACGCTGACGGACCTGTTGGTGCCCCAGTCGAACCTGGAGCACGCCGTGGTCGAAATCCACGGCTCGGCCTGCTACGCACTCCAAGAGTGGACAATTGAAACTGTAAAACGGAGGACAGCAGACTTTCTGGGATATCGAAAATGAGTTCAGATATTCAACAATAAGAACGACGAAATTTTCTACAAACTCTGCTACGGACTGAGTACTCGCGATGAGGGCCACCACGAAGCGGACGACCAAAAGAGCATGGTCTGGCAATGCAAGCCCACGAGTGTGGTAGGCCAATATTGGTGTTAACGAATTCAGCATTATTTTGGAAGGCTTTATTTCATGGCCTTTTTGCACTTCGTTTTTCAGTCAGAAGTCCAGCATTTCTTGTCCAAAATTGGGCAATTTGACACGGATACCATGGACCGATTTGCCGGATTTTTCCTGACCTGCAGCATTCCGCGCCTCCGCGCCTTTTTCCGCGAGTACGGCTTCGAGAAGCTGGTCGCCGATTTGAATGCCGCAATTGTGGAGGCGAAGGAGAAGCAACTCCACTATTTGGTAGGGCAACCAAAACCCCCAAGTGTTTATCGAATATTTGCCTTACTTTTGCTGCAGCAAGTGCTCAAGGCTCTTGTGCAGGACATCCAATTGGGACGCCCCCATTTCATTGCGCAGCGCCTGAAGAAATACGTGGACAAATTGGCCGACCCCGCTGAAAGAGTAAAACACATTTTGGCAATTGAAAAATGGAAGTTGTTCTATTGATTTCAGAACGCCGCTTTCGCAGGCGTTTCTCGCATTCTGCTCTCTCGCGCGCCAATCGACTTGGCGGACATTGACGAGGAGTTCGCGGCGCTGAATGGCGGCAAGGGACTGGAGAGCAGCTTCTTCACTCTTTTGCACAATGGACATGAGCTGGGCGATGAGGAGTACACGCTGCACAAGTTTGCCGAAATTGTGCAATGGGCACGCCACCAGTTTGGCCAATAGAGAGGCAGAGAGAAGAAATGAGAGTTTTGTTGACTTTGATTGGAAATTCACACATTTCGGGACAAATCTATCTGATGCGACTTTATGGTTCAACTGTTGCTTTTATGAAATTTTTAACTCTTTAAAAAATTATTCGGTGACCCAAGTTTTAAACTCAATGAAGTGCTCCAAACAGTAAACACAAAAAAGTAGGTAAAACCCAATTCTCGTTTGGAATTGATGAAATAAAAAAATACGAAAATTTATACGATTCACTTCACATGTTTACAACTAAAATTGTCCAATTCAACGTTTTCAGTATCTTTTCCCCGAAATGTCCTGAATTCGCGTGTTCCCGTTCACCACTGTCGGAGTCTTTTGTGGGTGGACACGTTGGACGGCGGTTGGGTGGAGGGAAGTGGACAGCGACAGGGAAATGCCGCAAGCCTTGGCTAGTCCGCAAAACTCGCGTTTAAACGCGTTCCGATAGTCCGTGCTGAATCGAAAATGGGGTATCCAGGTATCCCAAGATCACAATACTTTCATGTTCAGATGCACTCAATCCACAATTTTATAGTAATTTCCTCGTCCAATTCCGCCTCTTTTGGAGGACCTGTTCAAGAAGAGAATGGGCGCATTTGCCGCAACCCCCAAGTTGAGCAGCACTCCGGCGATGAAGTCCAACTGCCAGACGAGCACAGGGTTCGCAGAGCCATTCCCAATGAGCGCAAACGAGACTTGGTAGACGCTCAAATCTGGCAAGGCAAATGGAATGCGCCAAACGACGGAAGTTTGGGCCCGGGGGAGACTGACTGATGATGTAGCCGCCGATGCTGATCACCAGAATCACGAGCAGGGAGCGCACCAAACGCATGTTGGTCTCCTTGGTCACTTTAAAGCGGAGCTAATTGACCGGCCCAAAGTTTTTTTAATTTACCGCTTTTGTGGGAACGAACGCGCAGCCAGATGAGCAAGTAGCACACCACACAGCCAACGTTCAGAATGGCGCTGACGATGAAGAATTTGGTGCCGACTGGGCCCGACAGGATTTCGCTGATGCAGCCAGTGGTGGGACTGGAGGGGAAAATTATCAGTATTTTTGGAATGCTAAATATTTTTAGAATGTTTTTGCTCATTTATAAATTACAATACGTTGCTGCGTTCTCCAGTCCGTAGGAGAAAGCGAAGTAGAGCATCAGCCCAGCCATGGAGAAACTAGCGCCCACGTGCACAAGCAGGTAGCCCACTTTGTGGGAGAACATCAATTTCTTGTGTCTGAAAAGTTTAATTTAATTTTATTTTATTTACGATAATTTATTTTATGTTAAATCAATTTTGGCACTTGTCCTCCGCTGCAACCGCTAAAAGACGATCTAGCGCTGCGCCGAACATGGCCATCATTGAAGCGTTTATGCCGAAGAGGGCGGGCTAAATATCAATTATCAACATTAAAATAAGACAAATAAGCGGATCCAAGGCATTACGATCATGAACAGGTCTGCCGTGAGCAGTGAGACGAAATTGGTGCCGCTCACGACCACAGCGAAGAAAAACGCGTGGCCACTCTGGTGGAGCACTTCGAACATAATCTAACCGTTAGTTAATTAAAAATCATTTGACAATAAAAAATCCACAATTCTACTTTGAGCGGACAGTGGTGAAGACCACGAATCCGTTCAGAATTACGCCGGGGATGGCCACAAACAAAAAGGAGGCGGCCGGCACGATCAATCCGGGGGAGGGGCCCGCGTCACGATAGGCCAGGTAGAGCTGGGGTTCAAAATGTATTTGTTTGAATTGGATTCGATTCAAATAATTCACCGCGCTCGTGGAACTGGCGTTGATGGCGGACATGGGCAGAAACAATTTAAATTATAATATGCTAATAGTAGACCTAAATGTGATGCAATTTATTGTAAATTGGAAAAGAGGGATTAATCTTTGGCAAACTAAAAATAATTAATGGCAAGTGCCCAAATCGGCGAAAGGAACCGAACAATGTGCCTTTTGGCTAATGAAGAGAGTTCCGCAAAATCGGTCCAAATCGGCCATTGTTCGGAGATGCGCATACAAATTTATTCTGGGGCAACAATCGGGGGACGCGATAAAACACGCAATGGGCCCTTGTGACCGATGAGTGGGCAGAACCAAAGCACAGCAATCGTTTGTGCGCGAATGGCAAAACAAAGTGAATAAAAGAACGGAATTGAGGCGCTGCCAATGTGTGACTGAGTGACTGACTGATTGCATGGTTCGCAATTCACTTCACAATTCACAGGTCTCCCAAAGGCCCTTTCTTTGTTTGCGCCAAAAATAGGCTTAGGCTCTCGGACTGGTCCCCGTTTTAACTGTTGAATGTGCAGGGATCTCACGTGACAATGATTGGCGTTGAAAATTGAAGTAGGAAATATGCAGTAATATTTTTGGGTCACATCAGAAGACTCCTTTGCCCTTTTGAAGCACTGCAGTGTGCACTTTCAGTTCCAACGGAGCGGGAATACTATGCGAATGGGGACAACTCAGTTACACAGCGTGGTGGGGGAATCAAGAATCAAGAATGTGCTGCTCTCTTGCCCCGTCAGCAGTGGTGAACTGGAGCTCTACATATAATAAATATATGCCCCAACAATTGGCAAATTCAATTTGGAGAACTGAAGTTATGCTACACAACACGAAATGCGTCCCGAAAGCCCGAATAATTGAATTGTGTATATTTAATTTGGAATGCCAAACGGTGCTCAAACGGTCCATTCGCTGCATTAAACGAAGAATGCACATCGTAATTTGGTTTTGGGACCAATCTTCACCCCCAAGCGACCGAAAAAGCCGTTGAAGGCCAAAAATGGCATTGAATTGGGGACTCGGGGAAGTGCACCGTTCATTGTTAATTGGAATGTCGCCGGTAGGTGGCGCCGAGAATACATATTATTCCAACTCATCTGGTATTTTGATTTTATCAAATGTTTCAGAAAGTAAAGAATTTGAACTGCAAATCTGACCAAAAATTGGAATCATTGGTTTCCGCCGTCTCTCTCTCTCTCTCTCCTCTAATGCATTCTACCTTCTTCGCCCATAATAGCCGTAGCCATAGTATCCGTTGTTGTAGCACGAGTTGTAGTAGTAGCAGTAGTAATTGCCGTAGTAATTGTTGTTGCCGTAATAGTTGTTGTAGCCATAGTAGCCGTTGTTGTAGCCGTAACCTAGTAGTAGAAACAGTGCACTTATTTTAGCGCAAAATGGATTCAAATTTTCCTGTTTTTCCTGTCATACTGAGAGCAAGAAAAAGAATCAACACAGCGGGACTTTTGAACCGACAATGTTTCCTCTCCCTCTTTCCCAATTACCATTCACGTGAAAGTGCCATTTTACCTGGTGTCTCAAATTGACCCCTTTACACTTCCCTTCCCTTGTCTACCTCTCGCTTCGGCAACCGCCAGGGCGCGCAAAAATGATTCGGAATTTATTTAATTACTAGAAGCTTTGACACCATTCAAAAGAAACTTTTCGTGGGGCTTAATGTCCCCCTTCCATGGTTTTGAAGCCGACGGACCCCCAAATAGCGAACACTATAATACTGTTTACTGACCGTAATAGCCGTAGTTGGGGTAGTAGTACCCGTTGCCATAGTTGCCGTAGTAGTTGTTGTAGCCGTACCCGCCATAGCCCCCCCAGTGGTGGCCACCCCATCCGCCTGCGGGGTGAAATGTTGACAAAATGTGTTTTTGTGTCCACCATTGTCCCACTCTACCATAATGGTGGCTGCTCAAGTGCCCTCCGCCGAAGTGGTGGCCCCCGCTGTGGTGCCCCCCACCGTGATGGCCCCCACTGCTGTGGCCCCCGCCGTGTCCGCCGCCGCCGTGCCCGTGCCGTTTGAGACGGTTTTGTCTGAATTCAATTTTTATCTGTTATTTGATTCATTTGCCCATTTCAATCTTTAGGCACTTTATATTTTGTGTGCCATTTTCTTTACCCAATTTCGGCCTGTTCCAGAGCGGAAATGAGCGCATTTGTGGACGCGTCAGAGTCCAACTGGTCGCCGGTCGAATTGCTCTGGGGCCCATTTGGAGCGTCGTCCGGCAGCACTTGTTCCGCCGTTGAGGCGTTTTGAGTCTGCACCGGCACATCGGCCTCAGTGGAGAGGGAGCCACCGAACTGGAGGAGGAGCACAATCCCGCAAATTTGGAGCAGAAAATTGAATTGCATTTTGAACTGTTTTAATAGACGAAAATAAATATCTTACTTCAATGAAAAAGATTACCAAAAAATTCACCAATTGACCATAAAGAGGAACTGTTTTGGATGCGGCGGTCGCCCCAGTCCTTTTAAATGGGCGCATTTCTTCCCATTTGTGGCTTGACCTTGATCGCCAGTTGCTGTTCGACGAATGTGCTCTGGGGCATTGACCCAATTGCGGGGGAACCAATTGTGACGAACACGCGGGGATAAAGTTTGGACAAATTTGAGACATTCTGCAAAACAAATACGAAACTAACTCTTCCAATCCAACCCAAAATGGAGCAGCAGCCAAATGAGAGGATTTGGGAGACTAAAACCTAAAACAAGTGGATGAAGTTGAATGCATGTTTATTAATTATTGTTAAACACAAGTGGAGAATCAATCAATCGGGATGCTCCAGCGTTCTCAAAGGTTCCTCCGCTCCGTTCCTGTACCAGCCCTCCTGTTGCTGACCCACCTCCACCCGCCCCTCTGCTGCCTCTGCTCGGCCACCAACACTCTTCTGCTCCGCCCCAATTTTGGCCGCCCACATTATTTCCGCGTAATCCCCGAAAAGCTGCGTGTAAGCAGTGTACGGTCGTGTGGCCTCTGGTCCGTCGCTCCACATGCCCACGTGGACGTCATCGTGGTGCCAGAGAGCCTCCCCCTGCTTCTGCAGGGTGCACAGGAATGCGGTCAGCAGGCCCACTTGCACACAGATCAGGAATAAGCCGCCGAGGAAGAAGACAAAACTGCGGACATTTTTAAATTGTAGCGTTGGGAATTGGTTTGACTGAGCTATTTGGGCTTAATTGGACCGACCGTTCTTGTCCCAATTCCGCCGCTTAGTACTCATTTACCTTGTAGTCCAAATTCGGGTCTCTGATAGTGAAGTTGAATTGGCCGGTGAAGATGTGGTCGAACTCGAAGTTCCAGGCCATCAACTCAATTGGCATGTGCGCGACATCTTTTCCGGGCCAAATCAGACAGCCCATGGTGCGCAAAAAGAACAGCATTAGAAGCGTCTGCAAAAGCAAAGTCAAATTTTATCAAATTTAAAAAACGCCAAATAACTCACGCTGTAAGTGATTGAGAGGCGGTTGGGGTGGAGCATGAACGGGAACCTGGTGGTCATGTGGTGGTCGTCGCCCAGCAGCATGTTGGCCACGAAAGTGGCGGCGCCGAAACAGAAAAAGACGCCAAACGTGCACTTGATGGGCGTAGACGCGAACAAAAAGGTCGCGGTGGCGAAGAGCAAGCTGAGCACTAGGCCGACCAAAGAGGCGAGCAGCACACACGCCAACTGTGGAAAAAATCAAGGTTTAATTTGATCAAACGAATTTAAAGTTTTCAGTGAATTAGTCGATTCCTCGGACACAGAGAACAGAAATGGTTTTAATATTTTAAAACAAAAAGGGTAAATTTATATTTTTTGTTTTTTTAATTTACCATTTTTCCACGTCCCATTTTGCGATCAGCCGATTGGAAACGTGGAAACCAAACGAATTGTGTCGCCAAACCGCCGTTCACAGATGTGTCCTATGGCCCTGGCGGGAAAAAGGGAGGGCGGCTGCACTGCGAAAGGCAAAGTGACGAGGAAAAATCGATGTGTATGTGTGTGGTGACGCCACAGGGGCAAAAGCAATGTGGCCCGGAATAGCTGCCGGCCAGTGACGCACACAATTTAAGCGCCAAAAGGCAAATGCCTTGTTTCCATTTAGTAGATAAATAGTGATGTGGAATTCTGTTGTGGTGTACCCAACTTGGCGGCTTTTTCAATGGAGAATCCAAATAACGAGAGCAAACGCAAAAATGTGTTTATTCTCATGCTAATTCACTCTTCCTTCGCTCTCCCTGCATCTCAAGTTGTTTCATTACAAGATCTAGGAAAACACAGAGATGGAGGTGGATTCCACTCTGGCCTACACCTTCACCCGTTAAAACAGCGTTTGACGTGCAACATGTCGATCTGTTGATGGGCACCAAATAGAGAAATGGCCACCCGTTTGGCTATGAGGGCGACGTTGAAGGCGAATGCCACCCGTGCCCTTGATGAGGTGCAATTGCGCATTCGAGAAGAGATTCCTTTCCATTAGGGGTTTCGTGCATCACATCATTGTGAACGTATCTATTTAGATGAAAATTAGCAGTGGTGTTGGCATTCATTTGCGAATATCTCCTTTTCCCCTCCAATTGATGAACAATTGCAGTTGGCAAACAGAGTGCCGTAACTCTCCAACTCTTGTTCAAAGAAAGCTGTTAATTAGATGAGCGAAGGGCGCCGCAGATGTCATGGAAATGGGGAATGAATAGACAATGTATTTGCTTGTGCCGCAATTCCATTCTACCACTTGAGATTTTAAAAACGGGAAATAATCCATTCAGGGATGGACAACCAGCAGCAGAGTGAGCTTGGTCCCGAACTGGCGGTAGTTTATTGGTTTATTCCGTAAAGATTATTGAAGACGAGTTCATTTCAGATCTGCGAGGCCTTCAAGGACGTCTATCCGTGCTGGCCGCTGATCGGAGTGGCCCTCGTGTACAACGCAATCTCCATCCCTGGAATGGCGATGAACTTGGCCGTGATTTGGGTGACCATCCGGACAAAGTATTGGGATTTATTATAAAGTATTTTGATACAATTCATGGCCATTTAAAAATTCATTGTTCTCAGATCCTTGCGTGGAACGGCCAATTTCCTGTTGGCACTCTACTCTTTCTTCGAACTGCTCTCCGAGTCCAGCAATGTGTTGTTCCTTTGGACTGCGCTGTCTCGCGAACCTTTCGTCGATTACGCATTGGCAATCCACATTTGCGCCATTCCCTTCTTTGGGATGTTCGCAATGAACCTGGCGATGGCCTTCACGGGATTTGATCGCGCCTTTGCCGTCTTCTTCCCGCTCAAGTACAAATGGATCAGGCCCACCCCGTATTTGGGCGTCATTCTGACAATTTGCATTGCCTACTCAATGTGGATGCTCTCGATATTCTTTGACAATGCCAATCAAATTCCCAACAAAAAAGTTGCAGTCACTGTCACCGACATACTTTGGGTTTGTTTAGTTTGGCCATGATTATATCGATTTTTCTGATCACGACTGCACTTTACGCACTTATAGCAGTCAAAATTTGGTTGCGTAAAAAGGGTAAACCAATCAATTGCTATTTTAGATTAACAATTTATTATTCAGTGGACTCCACCGCGAATGACCAAGTCCAGCAGCGCCTTTTCCGCACTCTCTTCTGTATCGTGGCCATAAATGTGGGCGGCTATCTGGTGGGGTCCGGCATATTTATTGCCGTAAAATTTCTGTGCACCAATTACCCTCCGTTGATCCAATGGTTTTTATTCGAATGCTCTGGTATTTTTGCGAACCTAAGCGGCGCCTCAAATGGACCAATTCTATATTTTGCGAGGTAAACGGAATTCTGAAAAATGTCTAAAATTCAATTTTAAATTCAATTTCAGCGAGGAATATCGAAAAGCTTTTCACGCCGAATTCGCCAGACTGAAGAACTGCACAATCTGCGGACACAACACTTCGAATGCCGTTCATCCAGATCGTAAAGGAAATTCAAACTGAGTGCTGAAAGAATTATTTTTAACGTGTAGTGAACTGGGAGGCATCAGTCGGCCATCTGTACCGAGTCGTCGATCGGATGAATGACACCGCTTCTAGCCAGGTCTCGACCGGCAAGGCACTTAAGATGGTTTTTAATTAAATTTAGAAAAACAAAGCTCTAATCTAAATTTGCATACACTTTGAGCTGCCCTTTGCGCCATTTGGCCAATCGTTTGTCCAAGTGCGTGATGCCATCATGTGCGCGAAACTCGTCCGGATAGGCAAACTGCTGCGCACAACCGCCCCACGAGCAGCGTAGCAGAGAAGCAGCCATTTGTTGAAAGTCAATTTCCGGTTTTCGGGAACAAATTCACCCCAAAGAATTTGATTTTTGGATAAGCAAACCGATCCGATCGCCGGCTCGTATTCCTCTGGGTAAAATCGTAAAATGTTTTTTATTATTATTATTTTCTTCAAAAAAGCGATCATTTGACGCTTGGACTACTAAGCCATAGTATACAAGTATACTACTGAGTTAAACCCCCTCCCCAAAACATGAACATTAAAAGTTATACTATAGACCCTCTAAAAATTAACTTGGTTCAACTTTGGCCTAGCGAGCTGATGATAGGTTCAATCGATTCTGCTCCAAACAGGAGACCAAATGGACGTCCGACCAACAGCGGACTGGATGGCACTGGTCCCATTCGGCGGCAATTCCCAAAATTGTCAACAGCGTCTCTTCCAGGTTTTGCATTTTGACGAATTCCTGGCACCTTCTCTTCCAGCCAAACGACAATTGGACCGATCTTTGCCGGACTCTGGACTCTCTGAGCGCTGTGGAGTGTAAAATGCAGAAGCTGCTGGCGGGCGTGATGCTGTTCAAAACCGGCTTTGTGGACCAGTTCCAAACGGTGGCTGATTGGATCACGCGTGGACACGCCATCATCGACAACGTTGACAAGTTCACGGTTTGTCAAACCCTAAAATATAATATGTAACACTCAGGTGGAGCAGGACAGATTCTTTGAGCATACGCTCAGGGCATTTGTGCCAACGAATGATGAGCGGAGGGTCGCATTCGGACACTTTTTGCTGCTACATATCTGCTTTGCATCGAAATCCGAATGGATGAAGAAGCCACGATAAAGTGTGAAATACTATGAAGTCTCTACTATGTACTCTAGTATGTAAAGCTTTTCTGTCTGTTTTCTGCTGCTCGTTCCACTCCCCTTCCCCCTCCCTTTTCTCATTTGTGTGTCTGCTGCCCAATCAATAGGGGAGCACGGAGCACATTGCCTTGGCTGAGCCAAGACCACAGCTGTCTAGCGTTCGTAGTCTGGTGCATTTCCGGAATTGCTCTTATCAACTTTTGAATTTGGCGAACCAAAACGGAAATCACACGCGCCTCCCAGTCTCAACTTCAGTTGCCATCAAACACCAGCATTAAATCATTATCCATTCTGTCGGGAATCAAGAATGGTCGGGACCGGGACTCTGCCGAGAACGGCGGACGCGCACCACGAGCACTTCTGCGACCGGTTCAAGCAGACAATGGGCGTTCTGTTCTTCTGGTCCTGGGCCCTCACGCTCGCAATGCTCATTGTCATTGCCCTGCCGGCTATGCTCATCCTGCTGGTGCTCTATCCCATTTTGTGGTGAGTACTATGTAAAAGTATAAAATAGGCTCTAATTGTTTAGGCTGTCCCCGGAGTGGAATGCAACGAACATCGCGATTCTGGCTGTTGCGGCGCTTCTGTTCCTCTATTCGCTGTGGTTCCTCTACGACCGCAACACCTACCTCCGAGGCGGTCGCTTCTGCAGGTGTCTGCGCAACCTGTCCCTCTGGAGGCACTGCGCCCAGTTTTACCCCATTCAACTGGTCAAAACTGCCCCGGTGCCGGCCGACCGGAACTACATTTTTGCGTGGGACTGCTCATCCAAAGATCCAAATTTCTGCCCTTCTTTCAGCATTCACCCGCACGGACCCGGCGCTTTCTGCAGTGCAATCACGTTCGGCACCAATGGCGCTGGATTTGACGAGCAATTCCCCGGAATAGAAATGCACTTGACAACCATCACTCCAAACTTCTTCATTCCCTTCCGACGAGAACTGCCACTTGCACTAGGTAAAATAAAACAAATTTACCCGAATGATTGTTCCAATTCTAGGCTTAATATCGGCCGACCGGGAGGCCATTGAACACGTTCTGGGGGACCCGGCCAAGGGGAGATCGGTAGCCCTGCTGGTGGGAGGGGTGCGCGAGTCCAAACTGCTCCACCCCACCAGACAGCAGCTAGTGCTGGCCAACCGAAAGGTTCAACCAAAAATAATACATTCCAATTCCATCCGATTCATTCTTCGGTTCCAAGGGATTCATCAAATTGGCCATCAAGCACGGGTAATAATTCCCCAAGTTGTGCTTTTAAGCTTTAAATTTGAAGTGCCTCTCTGGTGCCCGTCTACGTTTTTGGCGAGAGCAACACCGTGAACTACGCGGAGGTGCCCCGACTGAAGAAGTACATGTTCAAGGTGGATGTCCAGAATATTAAAAATGGACTGGTAGAACTGCTTCAGAACTGGGAGGAGCCCATTCTGCCTGTCGGGCAGAGTCTGCTGGCGGCACTGCTCCTGCCCAGTTGGCACGAAAGGCTGCCCTTCTGGCTGCGCTGCGGCTTCCTCCCATTTCGCCGTCCGGTCAACATAGTCGGTACGTTTAAATTCCAAAATTTGTTGCAAAGCAACATTTGTGTCCAATAAGATGTGTCGATTAAAAAAAAACCCGCAGTTGGCACCCCAATGGACGTGGAGCAGTGTTCGTACGTCGGGGAGGAACGCCGAGTACTGCTCCAGACTAAGGGAACTATTTGCCGCCAACAAATCCGAGTTCGGCGGAATGCCTGACGACACGGAGTTGGAGCTGCTGCCTTGATCCGAGTGCGAGCTTCCTCCGATCGATTGCTGAGCTTTTTTCACATTTCAATTTCCAACAACACCATCCACATTCCCCCTCATCCATTCATCACTCCCTCCCAGTGACCTCCCCCCTCCCATCTGCTGGTTTCTAGTCCGCGTTCCAGCCCCACCGGAGGCGGGCCAGTCCACTGGGGTTGTTCACCCTGAGCCCCGTCATCCCCCCAGTGCCGCCGTCCAGTGCCAGCATTGCGTAGATGTCGTCGCCGCGCAGTCCCGGCCAATACACCAGACCCATGTGGTTGGAACGCGCCATCGTGGTGATTGCAGCGAAGTAGGAGGTGGTCTGGTCGCCATCTCTGAAACATCGAAGATTGGCTGTACAATGTGCGTTCAGAATGTGTGGTTATGTGCATTTTGTACGCATTGTTGTAGTTGAGTCCGGTGGTCATTGGACAGCCGGCCTCGTCAATTATCGTGCGAGCAGCGTACGGGCCGATGCTGGCTTCCAAATATGCGGTCCACTCGGCCTGTATAGGAGGGATTGATCTTGGGCTGTGGGGTTAATCTCAAGTAAGAGTCGGAAATTCATATTCTTGCCCTTTAAGTTTTGAGAGGTTTTTAGGCAATTGATAATTGGTCTGGGCTGATTAAATTGGACTGGTATCCGGTAGGGGGGTCTAGGGCTGTCTCTTGTCTTAGCTGAACAGTTTATGGCCTGACTCGATTCCTATTTCCGTTTTACCCTACTAGGGCATGCTGAACCTGTGTGGCGACGCTGTGCCAGTAGGCGTAGAAGTGCAATGAGAGAAGTGTGCCCTGCAGCTCGGGGGCCGCTCCGACCCCAGTCACGTCCTGGTTGTAGCCAGTCCCGCTCACCACCACTCTGCCGCGGGGCACCTGCGCCCCATAAGTGGCGATCCAATTCGCACAGATTTGCACCTGTGGTGCGAAAGAAATCGGTGCTTGAAAATCCCTGATCTATAATAAAATCATCTTGATCAATTGCAAATATAAACCGATCAATTATTGATCTGCATTGATTGATTTGATCGTTGATCTGAATTGATTAATCAGTGAGAGCCCTATCTGATCGATCTGACTTGATCAACCAAATCAACTAAATTTTCCATCGCCCTTATTTTTAACCCATTGGTCGAGCGAGTAGCCGTACGGCTCGTTCATCGGCTCAAAGTAGACGACGTCTTGGCCCGCGTATTTGTTCACCACCGTTTGCCACATGCGATTCCAAGCGGTCACATTGTCGATCAGCCCGTCCTTGGCGTTGTCCGCCTCCCAATAGCCCAAAATGACTTTCATTCCGCGAGCCAGTGCCGCGTCAATGGCGCCAATGTAGGAGCTCCACCACGCGTTGTACTCTCTGAGAGTAGGGAAACAGAAGTGACAAAATTATTGATTTTCTTGGGCTTAGGCATTCAATTAGTATATGATTTTTCCGATTTTTATTGCATTTGGTTTTCTCGTCTTCGTTCAAAAATTGTTGTTCGCCCACCCCACGCTGTAGGGGTTGATGGGCATTCGGACAGTGTTGGCGCCGGTTAGCGTCTGGAACGCGGCCAGAATGCGGTCTGCCTTGTCCTTGGTTGCCGTGTAGCTATCCGCGCTGGACAGTCCGGTGGGCACCACCGCATCGTGGGCGTAGTTGTCGCGGGGGTCGGCCCAATTGAGGCCGCGAAAGCCGGCCGAGGTCACCGCCGGTAGGTCAGACACTGAAATGACGAGAAAGCGAATGATGAACTGATGGACGAAAAAAATATAATTCTGATGATGGTTTATTTGTGAACAAACTCACCAAGTCGCGTATAGGAGTGCTTGTTGGATTTGGCCTGAACGCGATTTGAAGCCTCTGAACGCATTATCCACCATTCACCTGGACCAGTTTGGTGGTGCCGTAAATGCCTGCCCCCAACAAGAGTGCTGCTCCGGCCGCAGCGCCAGTCGCCAATTTTGGATGCTCCTTGGTCCAGTTGACTCCTGACCTTGTTTTTTCGCTTGCCCATCGCATGCCTGACACAATTTCATGCAAATTTAAGGGCAAGAAAGAGCCAAAGACTCCTTTAAATTAAAAGTTTGCTTTTGGAGTTATGAGCGCAATGTTAAATGTATTCTAGTTCGGCACCTTTCTGCCAAAAGCTACCGCCACTTTCTCCGTTTCCACTTGCCGCCTGTTCGCCTCCACTCGCAGCTGCAGTTCCGAGTGCAAGAAAACAAATGCAAATAAAAATAATATGAGCGAATGTCATCCTTTTCAGCCGTTGAGAGAGCGAATTGGAGTGGATTCGGATTGGGGTTGCTTGCCGTTTGGCGGTAGAATTGCTTTTATGCCAAATGAGTGAGTGTGCCTTGCATTGATTGGCGCGTGATTGGGGAGATGACAAAGTGCACAAATGCACTGGTGCTATTTCTCCATTTGTTAATTGCGTAAATTGCGTTTAGAAAACAAGCAGTGGCATATGTGGGTGGACTGCACACACACCATTCAATAATCGACAGACCCAATCGCTTGCAGAAATAGTAGAATACCAATAATTGCAGATATTTATCCGACCGCAATGCTTGTTATTCCGTTGATGTCTTCTGATTCGCAATTTAGTTTACATTTGGACATTTAAATTACAGTTTAAAATTCCCTATTTTTAGCGCATTTTCTGTTCCACTTGAACCGACAAAAACAAAGCAATTTGTCAAATTGTCCCGCAATGGCGCATTCCCGCTTTTTGCTTTTCTAGCCGTGTTGGCCTATGCTCTGGGCCAGGTGCAGGCTCAGGACGAGCTGAAGAAGAAGCCGCCGGCGTCCGGATGGCAAATTCCCGCCAAAATGTTGAAGTTGGCGGAACATGCACTTTAATTTGAGTGTTGCCCCAAATAGGAATATGTGCGGCTGCAAGAGGAAGAAGTGCGAAGTCCCTTAGCGGGTCTCAGGACATTTTCTCCAAATTTCATCTTCTCTGCTGCACTGGAAGTGGGTCAACCAGCATACAGATGGGGTGGAATTATGGTTTTGGGACAGACCCTATTCCAGTTTGCGTATATTTTATGGTGACTTTGACTTTAGTGACATGGCTGAGGCCCACCCTGAGAACGTCTAATTTTGCATTTGGCATGGACTCAACCTAATGTTTTCGACGTTTAATTAATCGAAAACGCGGAGAATTTAGCGGCTCTGAACTAAATTCTAATTATGGCAGATAATAAAACTGTATTCCACCGCTTACAAAGATTACTCTATGGATGAGAAGAACAGAAGAATAAACAAAAGCAGCTATATTCCCGATTTAAATTTTTGTTTGCATTCAGGTGTGCATGGCCGAGAACTGGTGGCGCATGGCCGCATACCACAACTCGCTGCTCCAGCAGCAGGAAGGAGCGGAGGGAAAAGCCACAGGAACCAGTCTGACAGAAAACGATTTGAATTAACAAAGAAATTGGCATCCAACTTGGTGCGAAATGTGACCCATACAACTGCGGAGTTCAGCGCCACTTGGGAGGAAGACAGACAGAACTGCGGTTGGGACAAACAGGCGCCAATTAAGGTGCATCCCCAGAATGAGGCGGACGGGACAAGCAAAAGACATTTGGTATTTGGGTAACGAGAATCGGAAGAGAAAAATGCCAGAAAATTGGGGGTCAACTGAGAAATGATAAGTAAAATAATAGACGGATGGGCTAACCACGGGGGCAGTGTCTGACGTCTCACTCAACCTGATGTGGAGGGGACAATTGCACCTCTGAGAAGAGTGATATGCATGCACAATTTAAACTTTTATAAATTTGGTCAAATGGTGAGAATTTTATGGAAAGAAACTCAGTTCATTTATTGGCATAATGGTCAAACTCAATCAACACAGTTTGGGCTCAATTAAAATAATTTTTTATACCGCCAGTAGGAAGGAAGATCGGCACTTTGATTGGCCATTTTCAGATTTAAGTAACACTTTGGGGTTGTGGGACCAGCACGAGGCAAATTGTGGACAAAGGCGAGAGAGAGGGCAGAATTGCCCGAGGGCATGCCGGATGCCGGAACAGTCATTCAGGTGCCAATTTAAAGTGGTAAATTGAATTGTGTACAACACGAAGGACAGTGCAGTGGCTGAGTGCAGAAGTTGTGTTAGGGGAAAGTTAGTACTTTACTTTGGGCCCAAAAGGTTCAGAGTTAAGTGCCCTTAAAAGGCATACATGTTTCAATTTTCAAATACAGATGATGACTTGATTTTGACACAATGATAACAAATGACAATGTTCCAATGTTCCAACGCCCCATCCTCCCTTCGTTTTTTGCTCTTCATTCGTTCTCAAATGCTTTAGCGGCAAAAAAGTACTGGCCACTTTTGTTTGTTTGTCTCAAATGGAACGGTGACGTGTTATTAGACAAGCGGCAGCCGGTGGCTTTGGCCCTGGCCCAGCTGGCCTAGACACTCCCTTGGGTCTGCCCAGCGGTGGCCGTTAGTCTCTGCTGCGTTTTATCGATTCCCATTTCTCAGCCCTGCTCCACCGAATGAGCGGCATTTGTTTTTTGGCGAACAGCCTTCCGGTCGGCCGAATTTTGGACGAGCATGGCAAACCAGCATTTGACCAGTGGTCCAAAATACTTATTGTCCGAAAACTGCCGTCAATCCCCATTCTGCCACATAAGGCATAAAGCGAATGGTTCTGAGTTCAGATTCTCAGCCAAATCCGATGTCATCAGAGGAGGAGCGCAGGCGCCAACGATACCTGTGCAGGCGATTCTTCTGCAAGGCATTTCTGGTCTCCTGCCTCTCCTTCATGGGGCTCGTCCTCCTCAACCCGTCGAACTACTTGCACATTGCGTTGGCAATCGCTTTTTTGGCGGCCCTTGTGCTCGCCACTTTTCTCGTTACAGTCGTCTATGGCGCACGATGCTGCGTCCAAATGGCCCAGAGTGCTTACGCACATCGGTAGCATGAATTTGCAAAATTGAGAGTGAATTTAAAAAATCATTTCAAATCATTTATAAAATTTTCAACAATATTTTTAAATTAATTTTGAGCTACGAGCCAGTCTACTTCTTCGCCAAGAAACGCGTCCGATTGGCGCCAGAGGTGCTGCACGAGGTGGTCGCATTTCTGCCTAAGCGTGGCAACCACCTCTGGAGCACGAACCGAGTGTTCGCCAGACACATCCTCGAGATCTGGGACTGGGACCGGTACATGGACAACCGGCTGGAGCTGGAGCAGAGGCGCCGCTTCTGGGAGTGGTCGCGCCAAAAGTGGTGGATCTGATCTCGAAATGTGTAGTCCTGAAGTGCCATGGCTAATAAATTGGGTTCCGCCCCCGATCAGTCAACAATCGGTCGGTCGTGTTAGTGCTCAAAAACTGGCATGGCCTGACGATTTGGCCCGTAAATTAGAAATTTGCGGATTCTCTCCACCATGATGGTGTTTGACCCGTTTCCAGTGTTCATCGTTGCTTGTTTTGAAAACAAAGCGCTCTGTTGTGGTTTCCCTCATCGTCGTTCATCGTTCAAAGCCCAATTTCAGCGGAACAGGTCAATCAGCTGGCGAGACTGGTGATGGATGGGGTGCGCAACAAGGCAGTCACTCCAATAAACAACATCTCTCAATTTGCCGAATTGGGATCACGTTACGCTTCTTTGTTGTTCCGCTGGCAATTCGCCCGCTTAAAAGCAGTGCGCGATCTGTTGTTGCCCATCCCAGGCGCACATAACATTTCGCCAAGGAAAATGCGCAGTATCGTCCTGATTTTCGGCCTCCTCGCCGCCTTCCTGCTGCTGGCTGTTGCCTTCACCGCGGCGGAAGAGTATGTGAAAAGTTTTAATAACTGCATAGGAATTGAAAAATCCTGTTGAAATTGTAGACCGCTGAGGCGGCATGCGCTCAGCCGAGTGAAACGGGCCCCACTGGTGTCCAAATCGCAGATTGAGCGCAATCGGCGCAGCAGCGGCAGCTGGGGTGGATGGGGAGGCCATTACGGCTATGGCCATTACGGCTATGGGCACTACGGCTATGGTGGATGGGGATGGGGCAGAAAGTGACTGTGATGTGATATGAAGAATGAATGGTTTTACGACTTTATCGTTCGCATTTGGTCATTTTGTTTCGAATTTTGCATTTGAAAAAATATATAATATATTATATTTTTGGTAATAGGTATTTTATTTAAACAACATTGTCAAGAGAAAGCACATTAAAAGTTCCCTAGTAGGAATTAGGGCTGCCAATGATTATTCTCAATTCTCATTTAATCATTATTCACTGCCGGAAGCGGGTTCCATTATTTGTTGGGCGGATAATATAGGCGCAATGTGTTTTCACTTTTCAGTCCCAACAACAGAGTGAATGTTGGAACAAAGTCCCACACTCCCTCTTTTAGCCAAATTCCCACACCCCATCTCATTTGTTCCAAACGCACATTTCTCATCAGAGTTCTCACCGAAAATTCATTCTCGGTTGTACCCAGAGGGTCAAAAGAAAGAAAATTTACAATTGGATCAATTCAATGGTCCTCCAGGCCACCTTTCTGAAAGAGAAAATCAAATAATCTGCGAAAAAGGGATCCCAAAATTTATTCATTTATTCCACAAGGTACAGAAGGTACTAATAGATGGCCATTAAAAAGCCAAGTACAAATGAAACAAGCACATACCTACATAGATAGGTTATCTCTGCAAACCGGGATCAAATTGCCAATCAAATATTTATTTTGGGTTTAGTTTAAAGATTTATTTGTGTGCATGGACAGCGACAACGGGACTGCTGCGGCACGTGCCGGTTGGCCCGTCTGGGCGGTGCACTCGCTCCAGTCGGTCAACCTGGTCGTCTTCTGCGTCCAAATGGCGCTCTCCGGGCTCAGCTGTGCACTGGTCCTGGGCACCTCCATGCTCCACCCCAACCTCAAGACGGTCCTGTGCGCCCAGTCCGCCGGCTTCGCGCTCTACGCCGGCGCCAGAACCGCCAACATCCTGGCCATGATGGCCTTCGGCATCGACCATTTGTTCGATTGGTGGACGCTTCAGGTCAAACGTTTCCCACTTTGAAAAATCCTAAATTCATAATTTTAAATTATCGTATTTTTGAAAAACAAAAATTATTATTTCATGTTTCAGTTTCTGCTCGCTTTTGTGTTGCTGTACATTGCGTTTCCCTGCTACATTTTGATCGTTGAGCGCGCTGTCTCCATTTTGGCTGCCAAACGCTACGCCAACTGGCGCAAACCCCATTTGAGCTTTGCTCTGCTGCTCGCAACGGTCACTTCTGGAGATTCTACATTAAATTAATTCAATTGAATTAGTTTTGAATTATCTCCGCTTTTCAGTGCATTTACAGCGCCTACGACGCGAAGGAGTCAGCGGACGCAGTGACGCAACAGAACGGACTTCGCTCGGTGCCGAACACCAATTTCGGGACCATCCTCTTTGCGTACTCCATGATCGGACTCGCGTTCGTGGAGATCGTGGTCTTCTGGGCGCTGAACGCGCACAACTCCAACGCCTACAAATCGCAGGGTGCCACCTCCAAACAGAGTCTGGACGAGCGATACCAGGTGGAACCGCTAGTATTTCCATAATAAAAATGAATCGATCATTTACAAATGTATTCTTGCTTTGATTTAATTTTGCGCTCAGTTGGCGGAAAATATGCGCACAGCTCGTCTGCTGTCGCCAGTACTGGTGCTGCACTTCGGCAATGTGCTCTCTGCGTTGACCACTCCGTTCGTGATGTACTTCGAATTGGTCGGCGATGTGGACCACTTCATTGTGTACTACGCGGCCGTGTCCCTGAACACTTCCGCCATCAACGGGCTCATCGAATACACTTTGATCAGGTCACTCTCGGGCGGAGCCAGAACTGATAGGATTTTTTGTGTGTGATCTGGTAGTAGACAAGTAGACCAAAATGAAGATTATGGAATAGATCAACACAGTGGAGACTAAGACTTGAATTTTTCGATCAAATCAGTCCCCTATTCACGAACCAGCCAATCAAATAGACAAATCAATTGCCAGGATCTCGGAATTGCTTCAGCCATTTGACAGGGATCCGATCCGACATCGGCTAACTCAGCGTTTCCATTTTCAGTCGCCACCCCATTCTGCGGAAGAGAGCCGCCAAAATGGTGCGGAATTTGAAGCGATCGCTGCCTTGCGCCGCCGCTGCCAACAAAGTGGGCGCTTCGACGCCCAACCTGAGCGCCCAGCACGCGATCGAGGCCGTCGGCGGGGGTCGCATCCAGTTGGGCCGCAACGAGACTGCGCGCCACCTAGAGATCATCCAACGCGGCTGGAGATGAGCAAAGCTGATTCTGAATAAATCTAAATTTCGTTCCTTTTGTAGAAAAATTGTTTCGTTTTTATATTTAATGGCAGCCAAAAATACCCAACGCTAAAACAGGAAACAAAAGTGCGAATTATTCTGTTCTGCCAAAAGAAGGTTAAATTGGATTTGGGCAATGGATATTCGGCAAAGAGGAATGGTTCACAGCGTTGTTGTTTGCGTTTCTGCCGCGCGGCTGGTTGTTGCACGGTCTGACGTGCACAACGTTGGCCTGCGGACAATTTGGTGGCGCCTCTTTTCGAAACCCGTAGAGACAAAGAAAGCGCTTTCGGAAATCTCTGGAAACGGGTTGTAATCGTAATAATTGCAAATCAGTTAAGCTGCCGAAATGGCAGGATCAGGAGGGAGTAATTATGTAGATGCACTGACTGGTTCAGGCAGAAGTAGAGCACGGGATTCAGCCCGCAGTAGGCCATGTAGCAGACGTCGTAGAGCTGGTCCATCGCCTGGTTGAAGTCGTTGCTCCACCACCACGAACTCAGCTCCAGAGCCGCTATGCCGACAAACAGCAGAATGGCCTGCACCAAAATGCGGCGTTCTCGAGCATCGATCGCCACCAGGGAGGGACGGTGGTTGTGATTGTTGTTGTTTCTGGGAGCGACGTCAAAGGTGGACGTCTTGAATTTGTTCTACAGGAGAAGCAATTACATTTAATAGAGCTAATCTAAATAGAGTACGCTAGTCGCCAGTCGCCACCTTTTTGACGAAGGCGATGATGACCACGTACAGGCAGAACGAGACGCCAAAAGCGGTCATTGCGCAAACAAATTCGACCGTCTGGTAGAGGGGGACAAAGGGCATTTGGGAGTCGTAATCGTAGCAAATGCAGTCGTAGAAGATCTGGGAGCCCAGCAAAGGCGTCAGAAACAGCGCCATGAAACACACGGTCCAGAGCCAAATTGCGATGTTGAGGACCTGATAAAATGGGAAAATGGATGAACTTGTTGTTGACCAGGGAAGTGGGGATAATGGGGACAGGTCAACAGGTGATCAATGTTTGGCTCAAAACCTTGTACGCGTTCTGTTCCCATTCCGACTCGTGGAGTGTGGGCGAGAAATGCGGTTTTATGATGGTCAGTGCCCGGTTGGCGGCCAACAGCAAGTCTTCCATGATCAACGCGTCCCAGGCCACCAAGTTCAGAGCGCCAAAAAACTGAAAGAGGCTAAGTTAAAAAAAACTTTTTTTTGAGAATTCTTAATCGGAAATGATTAAAAATTCAGAAAATTAGGTATTCACATTAAAATTAGGAGGTGGAAAAAGAGGGAAAACCATAGGCGCTCCAATGAAAGCGCTTTTCTCCGACACTACATTTTATTTATTTTTTTTATTTTATTTACGCATCAAAGCGCTAGGTCTCAGATGGTTGTATAATAACAAAGTGTCAAATTATAAGTGAATCAAGTAAC
>VAHH01000681.1:0-20034 GCA_013357305.1 Radopholus similis | reverse complement strand
AAAAAATGAATCTTAAACATTTAATAAATTTTGAATCTACTAAATTTAAAAATCAGTTATTTAAGAAAAATGAATTTTACTATTAATTTTAAAAATTTTTAATTTAAATGACTAAACCATATTTATCAATTTTCAGATCGCAAATTACACGTTCGCCACACAGATGGCCTTGTTGGACGCAGTGTTTTCGGTCTATCCGCTGGTGATGGACATCGGCACTGTGGTGATGTCCAGTTGGCTGCTGCTCTGGGCCAGCGACACATTTCGGTCTGTTTTTAGGCTTATTAAATCAGACAATTCAGTTTAAGGCAGGTCTAAGAGAAACATACAGTTGGATTAAATAGATCACGCTTAAAAACAGTTTTCTGATTGAGCGATCGATATCAAGATAGATCAAGACAAAAAGCAATAAATGAAATAGATCAGCCACACCCCTGATTGAGTAGGATTCAGATCAAAGACTTGAGTTAACTCACAGATCAATATAATCAGATCAATTTCTGTTGTTCAAATCTGATAAAATCAAATCAGATTTTGCTTAAATCAAGTGATCGGTTTGATTTTGCTAATCTGATCAATTCATGTCACATCCGATTAGGCATCAAATGCCAAATCATATCATATCAAATCCAAGTCTTTATATCATTTGCGCTTACCCAACAATCAGATAGGATTAGTCACACTCTCCAATTTTTGGTAAAACAGAATCGGCTTGAATCAGATTAAGTCTGATACTTCGGATTGGGTCAGATCAAACAAACATAGATAAAAACAAAAGGCAACAATGAAATTAGGTCATGACACGCCCCTGATTGAGTTAGACACTAGTACTGGCTGATCGAAGTCGAGTTAAGGCATAGATCAATTTAATCCTATCAGTTCTTGTTGTCAAAATCAAATAGAATATAAGTAAAATCAACGTTTGCTTAGATCAAGTGATCGATTTGACCAAGATTAGATCAAGAACAAATTCAATGAACAGATCAGACAGAATTCTGATTGGGTCAGATCAAACAATTCAATCAGTTAGATATTGACTTAGTGAATCGAAATAATTTGTTTAGACGCCAATTCCTGGCGGACATTGTGCCCACATTTTTGGCGCGTCTATTCCCCCCGGACGCCAGCGGCCACCAACAGACAGCAGCGCTCAAATCGGGCGCCACCAACCAAACGATGCGGATCATCAGAACGGCGCCCAACAAACAAATGACGCCGATACAGTGATTTGGAGATGGATGATTGAATTCAAATCAATTAGGTACTTAAAATTTACTTTTAATGTATTAGACAAACCAACTACATATCAAATAGGGTCGTTTCTTTTTATGTCTGATTTGTTTGAATTTTTAGATTGAAATGTCAATGAAATTTTGTCAAAGATTGATTACCTTATTTTGATCACTGATCAGTCCTTGCTATTGTTATTTCACTAATTTTTAAAAACGATTATTTGCATTGAAAATCTTCTTTACTCTAAACGAGTAATAGGTACACACCTACAAATCTAGAATATTGTTGCACATTCAAATTCCAATCAAAATGATCCCAATCACTGCAATCAGGGCCAAAAGGCTGCTCCAGTTGGCCGAAGAGGCGCCGCCGCTCTGAATGTACACCCAGCGGCAGTTCATCGGGGGCACGTAGTCGGCGGGGGCGGCGTAAAATGAGCAGTGGGCGCACCTCAAAATTTGCATTTTTAGTTTTACCAAAAAACTACTTCTGAGTTCAGATCGCCTGATGGTGATTGACTGAGCGTCTTGAACTTGAGAAGTGTTTAGCATGCCATTTTCGGTGGCGCCCGGTAATTTTGGCAGTGGAAATTTGGGCAGTGTCAGGTAAAATCCGGAAGCTAATAAACAAATAGACCCCGCGAAACAGCAGTATTACTGCCTTTTCGAGGGGGACAACTGACATTGACATTCACAGTAACGCCTTACGCACTGTATTGCTTCACTGCCCAAATTTCCAGCGCCCAACTTTCCAGCGCCGATTTTCGGTGTCATGGATATGGGTCAGACTTGTAGTCGACAAATGCATTTGTCCTTGGACAATTTCGTGGAGTCTCTCCAGAATCCCCATAGCATATACTTGGTTAGACAGACGTTAGGCCTAGACTCTAGGGGCTTGGGCTTAAGTAGCTAAACCAGGCTTGCCCCACTTGGCCAGACTTAGGCTTATAGGCTGTGCTAAGCCAAGCTTTGACCAAAAATAATTTAGTGTTTGCTAACAAAAAAGACAATGTTTTGCCAATAAAAATATAAAATAAACAAAAAAACACTATTAAATAACTTTAAATTACAAAATTAATATTTTAATTAAAATAAATAGTTAACATTCGTTAAAAAAACAAGTCTAAATAATAAAAAAAAATTAATTAAAAAAAAATAAATCAAACGAGAAAACAAATTAGATTTTTTTTGTTACATTATATTTTATCTTTTATTGTTGTTAAATAATTTAGAGTGTTCGCTAACAAAAAAGACAATGTTTTGCCAATAAATTTAATTCTTGTTTTGCGAACAATAAAATTAAGCTTAAGCCCAACGTCTGACCAAATGGGCTATTTTAGCCTAAACCAGGAAAACTTAGCTTAAGCCTGCCAAGATCTAAGCCTAACGTCTGACTAAGTACCCAGTTTTCCAATACCATCTACTTGGTTAGATGTTAGGAATTTACTTTGCTAAAATGATCAATGATCAGCAGAACACATGAAATCGAAGGGAATTAACAACGTTTATAAAACGCAAGCTTAACGTCTGGCCAACTGGGTTATTTTAGTCTAAGCGCAAGCGCTAGTTTGGATCTTTTTTCCTTTTCTTACAAATTAAAATTTAAAAACAAATTCAAAATGTTCCCACCAGCCGTATTGGGGGTCGCACTGGATGGAGGTGCAGCGCTGTTTCCCATTGCTCAGGTCGTAGCAGAGAATGTCGCGGCGCTGGCGGCGCGAATGCAATGGCGCCCGGTTGGGGTCTTCGTCCTCTCGGGCTACAATTTTTTGTAATTTTAAACCATTTTAGCTGACGCGAGTGGATTAATTGGCTACCAAAAGTGGGGTTGAAAAAGCTACCAAATAAACACCCAGTATCAGATGGCCAGAGTGTATAAAATGGCCGTCAAATCCATTCACTCGCCTCAATTTTAACTTTTGAGCTCTGTTCAAAATTTCAAGCCAGATTCATTTGCTTTAGTTTTAAACTTTTTATTTTGCGAATGGATTAATTCGCTGCCAAAAGTGATTGAAAAAACTATCAAATAAATGCATTTCTTCAACCCAAATAGTGCCCCCACCAAGGACAGCAGTAAATAGCTGATTCGAAGCGTCTCTCTAAGAGCTGAATGGAATGGTACCAAAATTAGGCCGATTGACCATTCTGAACAAAGTCATTCAGCCTCAAATATTCATGCAAACATTTGGTAGGCCTTTTCAATTATTTTTGGTACCGAATTCACCTTATCCGATACAGAACAAAGTATATAAAACAGGGTTCCGATCTGTCCTTTTTTAAAAGATTTGTCCTTTTTTGGGGTCCCAAATCTTTTAAATTTTTTTGTCCTTTTTTAAAAGATTGCTCAGCGGAAGCAAAAAAACTGTTGAAAGCAATCGTTTCTGGAGAGAAATACAATTGATTTTGATATTTATACACCGATTTTTGATCGATAAATAGCAAAAATTGATGTGTCCTTTTTTTTAATTGGTCATTGCCCTTACTGTCCTTTTTTTCTTTATGAATGTCCTTTTTTCATGCTTAGGACCGATCGGAACCCTGATATAAAATAGAATCTTCATTTTTGCCTGGATTGAGTATTTCAGTGACGGCGTCCGCAACGACTGTTTCCATTTCCACCGGCGCTTCAGCACTCGCATTTGTGGCTGCGCCACAAATTGTGGGCAAGGCAAACAAAAGGGAGGAATAGAACAAAATTGGAAACATTTTCTGAACACGAATTTTAATTTAATAAAAATTAAATAAACAATTTTTTAAGGCAAAAATTCAATTCCAAACAAAATTAAATCAATTTTTAGAGAACAAAATTTATTGATTACCTAATTTCAAAGTTTGACTTAAGTCGGGTGCATTAAATGCGGGGAAAAATTGTTTTGTGTCACTCACTCTTCCGCATTTCACTTTTTGTTCCGCTAGTCAGTTGTCATTTGGGCGTTTCTTTGCTCAAGTTTCAGTTTTCAGCCGCACAAAGAGGCCCCGCAAATGAAATGGCAAAAAATGGAAACCTTTTAAAAATGAGATAAAATAGGTTATTAATTATTATGGTGAGAAATTCATGTGCCAATTAAGAATCAAATATCTAAGCTATAGGTTTGATTGAGAGTTTTCGAGTTTCGAAAACTTTTCCACCCAACCGAGTAGTATTTGATAAATGATAGAGTATGTTGTATTTGATAAATGATAAAAGAACATTAATTGTATTTAATTTAAATTCATGTTATGTATTATGCAAATATAATTTGTTTAATTGTGGATTTTGTAAATAAATATATAATTATACATTGCGTATTTTATTTTTTATTTGATTGAGCATCGTTCTTTAGTTAAATTTTGAATTAAATGCCATTTAGAAGATCATTATCCAAAGAGAAAATCAGTGGCCGAACACGGTACACCCCATTCGGGCCATGGCCATTCGGGACACCGGCCAAACGGGCCACCATTAGCTTAAGCTTAGCTACGTCTAAGCCTAAAGGGAATACAAGTTGGCTATTTTAGCCTAAGCCAATGCGAGCTTAGCTGAGCTTAAGCCTAGCTTACGTCTAAGCCTACTGACCTGATCCAAAAATTTTTTGATTGGACCCATAAAGTTGGATCGGACTTACAAAGTTCATTTTTTGGGCGAAAAAAGTTTTGCGATATATTAACTGGTGGCCCGAATGGCCGTGGCCCGAATGGCCGTGGCCCGAATGGCCGTGGCCCGAATGACCGGTTCCGGCCGGACAGCCCAAAAATTGGTCAAATTATGGCCGAATGTTTAAAAATTATGGGCAAAAGGTGGAAGGCGAAGGCGACACCGCCCATTTGTCAGTCACACTTCTCAATTCTCATCCCGCCAATGCCTCTGCTCTGTCGTTTTTGCCTCGCTGCTGCCTATGGCTTTTTGCATTCATTCCCATTGTGCAGTGTGTTGTGTCTTTCTCTTTCTCTAGTGCCCCCAAAAATCGATTTGTCCCGCACTCAGACATTGCATTGCTGAGGTGCCATTGCATTTCCTTCTTTGCGTCCGCAACTCTCATCCAATCATCATGGCTTCATGGCATCGGAAAATTGAGCAGCAAGCTTAAAAAAGCAGTACACCCCACCTGGGCCACGGCCATTTGGGCCACCGTCCACCTGGGCCACGGCTTCTTGGACCACTGGTCATCTGGGCCACGAATATACTAGTAATTCATTACTACGCCTCGCCCCGTTTAAGCCTAAGTCCTAGTCTAATGTATAGCCAAGCAACTTTTTAGGCTTAAGCTTATTTCTAAGCCTAATATTATTACAAAAAAAATTACCTCGGAGTTCAGAATTTATTTTTTTATATGGCGGCCCAAATGGTCGTGGCCCAGATGACCGGTGGCCCAGGTGGCCGTGGCCCAAATGACCGTGGCCCAGGTGTCCTGTTCCGTTAAAAAAGGAATTTATTAAATGGCTTAAGTTATTTTATAAAATATGTAATTTTGGTTACCCATTTTAACATTTTAAGCTGCTTAGTGTCCAACCTTCCATTAGTGCCCAATTTTCCGCGAGCCACTTGCCATCTCTAAGACTGTTCAAGTTTAATTTTTGAAGTTACAAATTCGTTTATTTTTAACAAATTTATAATTTTCATTAATTTAGCCAATTTATGTTTTTCATTTCGTCGCTTAATGGTTCTGGCATGTTGCGCTTTTGGCAGCGCATTTGGCACAAAATGCGCCGTCTTCCTTGGCTGCGTCAGGGAATGGAGAGACAGCGGCTTCCCAACGAGCTGGTGCACGCGGTGGTCCAATTCGCGCTGATCGGCCAGTGCGAACAACTGGCGCTGACTTCCCGCAATTGCGCACTGGCCCTGTTTGCGGCGAGACGGCACAACAAATTGGGCCGCCAAATTGTGAGTCTCTGGGGGGCACTTGTGTGGGGAAAAAATGTCGGAAAATTTTGGGATCCGATGCTCAATTGTCCGACCACCGCCTTCATTCCAGTGTGCTGTGTGTGTTGGGTCTTTTCTCTTTCTCTAGAGTCTAGAGCCTCCAAACATCGATTTGTCCGACACTCAGCCATTGCCATTGCACAGTCGTTTTACGTTTCTAGTTTGGTGGCATTTTGATTTTGTACGCAAAATTGTCCATTGATATGGTTGGCATTGTCTTTTCCCACTTTCAAAAATTCAACTTCTAATGATCCAACTCTGGGCAACCTCAGTTCAAGACGCTCAGTCAGTCACAACCACTTATAAAAGGCAAATTGCCATTCCTGGCTTAACGGATGACTTGTTGTCTAGCAATTTAGAACTCGGCGATTCTTTAAATTTTAAGTTTTTCTTTGCCGCCCAGGAACAGCTCCGTGTGCGGCTGGAAGCGGCCAAAAGCGAGTTTGTGGAGGGCTCTCGCGCCTACGGACACAACCTGATCCGGGGCACTGGCGCCGCCACCAAGTGGCTCAGCGCCGAGAACTGTGCCGCTGAGCTGCTCTCCATCGCCAGTGGACAATTCGCCGCCACAGGCACCTACAACGGCGCGGAGCACACGCGCCAGTGCGCGTAAGTGGGACAGATGGGTTTTGCTTAAAACCGAAAAAATAATTGGCTTTAGAACGAAGGCATTCATTCCAAATATAAACTGATCTTAATATCATTTGACAACTAATATTTACTTAGGGCTCTCCGAAAAAATTGGATTCGATCGATCAATTCACTCCAAAGTTTATGGGCCAAAAAGTTGCCAAGTTCATTCAAAAAATTACATAACAACAACGGATCAGCTAATTTGAACAAACTTATAAATAGCCACCATTCTTGGCTATCGAACAAACCCATGATTTAGCCTAAGTTCATCAAAAAATCATACCAAATACATTTTTTCTTTTGTTCATTCGAGAATTCAATTAACTATTTCGATGCTTTCAAGGACATTTTTTGATCAGCATAGGATCAAAAATCAATAATTAAGTCCACATTTGGCGAATGGGCCCAGGGCATTTATTTTATAATTTAAAATTTGGTTCAATTTTAATTTAAAATAAAAAATAGTAATTAAAATAAAGAGGTTTCTCTAATTAATCTTCAAACTCCAAATATGTCTGATTCTCCCAATGATCACTGAGATATATTTTTTTGAGATTTTGGCGGAAATCTGTAAAAATTGCTAAGCGTAAAAAATCATTTGTTTTGCAGCGACTGCTGCATCACAGTGTCACGCGACTCCGTGTGCATTTGGGAGACGGCGCTGGGCAGTCGCTACCCGTACTTCGATCAGATCAAGGTGTTCACTGCGCTCGCTCTGTTCCCCAACGAACGCTGTCTTCGGGTGCGGCTCGCGCCCGACACCAGAGAGGTGCTGTTCTCGCGCGCCGCCAGCGGTGAGCATATGGGACGGCGGAGCAAGACAAGTCGGCGCAAATGGGCAGCGCACAATTATGGAGGAAAGGGCTTTAAGCCAAAATAGCCCACTCGGCTACACGTTAGGCTTAGACATAAGCTATAAGCTTAAGCTAAGCAAAGCATAAGCTTAAGCTAGCCTAGGCTAAGTGCCCATTTGCGCCGACTAGTCGCGCACTGTGGGACGGGGAAGAGTGTACATTTTTGATGCTAGACTCCATTTACAGACTTCCAAAAATTATCGACTCTATTTTCGGTCCTACTATTATGGTTTACCTAATTCGACTCTTGAAGGTCCATTCAACAATAGCACAAATCGAATTTTGGTTTAGTGACTGGCAAAATCAAAAAATGCGGGAGCGGGATTTTTATTTTTGCCTTTGCGGAATCCCGCAGCTATATGTATACTTGGCCAGTGGCACACCGCGAAAACCCAGACCAGCTATCAATCGCTTCCCATGTTTTAGCGTTGACTGGACCCCGTGTCTGGGGCGACCGTGTGGTGAGCCGGTGCTGGACGCAGATCGGCTTCCGCTGCGAGTCCGACTTCGCACTGCGCACGCTGCTCAAGTCGTTGGAGCGCCACGGCTCAAAAAGTGATCGCTGCCTAATCAAGGTGGGCCACAAAAGTTGCATCATTTATTCATAATAATCCGGTAGACCTCATTCGGGCCACAACCAAACGGGCCATCGACCACATTTTGCCTTCTAACTTTTGCACTTGTTTAGCTAAAACGGAGTATTTGCTGTCAATTTAAAGCCCATTTTGTTGGCTATCAAACGCAATTGAGTTTGTTTAAAACAATTGAAAAAGAACAAAGCTATGATTTTTTGAACCACAATCGAGTTTTTTCTCAATTTTTGCCTCATAACTCTTTTCAAAAAAAATTTGTAAAAATTGCTTCAAAAGCTGAATGAGATGTGAGTTACAGAAAATAAGGTCTTGTAAGGCTTATTCGCAATCCTTAGAACATGGCCGAGTTTCTTGCTTATTTGAGCTGTCCATCCGGCCAATGGAAGACGCGCTGGTTCAATTCCAGCAGCCGCTAGCATTTCTCTAAGGGAAACGGGTGTCTCTTCAGAGAAGGGAACGCCTATCAGGACTTCTTACTCAAAGTCATAAAGTCCAACAATACAAAAATCAATGTTTTGTCTAAATTTTGGTCGAAAAGTGTGGTCATGTTTTTGCACTGTTGTTAAGGCATTGGCGCTACCGGTGCGTTGCCACGTCTTCCCGGTGGTGTGCGACGTGCCGCAGATCAGTGGGCGTGCCATCGGCGGACGACTGTCGCCCAACTCGGCGGCCAGACGGCGCCAAGGCCGTCGGGCGGGAAGCCCCACAAAGCGGCGGAGACCGCAACAGCTGCGCGCCAAGATCAAGCAGCGGTGCGAGTTGCAGCGCCAGCGCTGCAGAGCCGAAGTCGCCCAGCGCTTTGAGTGCTACTCAGCGGGAGTGCTCTCCATTGGGCCGTTCGCTCCACTGCCGAAGGAGCTACGCATCTGCTAGGACTATTGGGACGAAATTTGAGTAAAATAAACAAAGCATCCCGACACACACAGCCACTGTTTATATTCTATTTTGTTTGATTATAAAGGCAGCAGGAAATGGATATGAATGAATCATTCAACATCATTCCTCCCGCAACCAATCTAATAATAGCGTATTGTCGCTTCTTTGATCGCCAGTCGAATGCTGTAGATGACGTGTTGGCACAGATTAGCATGCATGGTACCCATTCCACCAAGTTCCATTGTCGCACGCCCTTCTTCAATAGCATCGGTGAGAGTCTGACGCAATTTAACGGTTACAAAGTCTCACATCACCTAAAAACGGAAGCGTTTAAACCGCTTTCATACTTTTGTTGAACGCAAATTGTTTTTTTGCTCCATTTTTCATATTTTTTTGTGAGCCATTTATGAACTCTGATTTGGCATCCAATTTCGCTCTAACAACACGCCTCTTCTCTTGTACAGGTCGTTTGCTTGTGCAACTGCGAATCCTTTCCAACGGAACTGAAGAAGGCACAAACGCTGCTCTGCGCACGTACGACGGCTATTTCTACACAGTGGATCCACTGTATCACGCGAAAGGCAACCAGCTGACAGTCGCTGCAGTCAATAGCGAACAGCAGCCATTCGTCAACTTCACATGGTCGCCGCAAATTTTTGGCGACGCTGAACAGCATATGCGCATTGCTGTACTAGCACTCAAACAAGCGGGGGGCCACGACAGCGCGTACAAATGGGCCCATGTACGCACGCTAGTCCATGCAACGCCGAACAACGGTTCGGCACTCGTGCACGCAGCCGATTTTGTGGACTTGCTCGGCCCGGAGCCGGCGTTCGCATCTGTGGCATTCGTCTTGGAGAGGGAGAACATTGTCCGTGAAGCCGCCGGTAGCCTTAGGCGGCGTCGATCCATTGGGGCAGCATTTTTGGAGAGCGCCGTGAGCACTTTGGGTGGGTACTTTTGCTCTATCCACGCGATTGGTTGTTCTTTCCGCCTGCTCCAGGGCGTGGCTTTCGAGCGGCGTGGAAGTCCGTTTGGAAGCAGGCTTCGAGCAAATTTCCGCAATGGTGTCAGAAATGGCACCGTAGCGACCCGGGCACTGCGCATCTTGCACTACCGCCTTGTCCGCCCACGTTAGCGTTGGCGGACGCGGACACGGATTTTAGACAGAACGGAAAATTTGACAACATAGAAAAATTCCACCCGGGCGCTGAACAATGTTTTCGCTCGGTTAACACTCGGAAAGGGGGACAGCAATGCTGCTACAGGAACGGCGCACTTCTGATCGGCCCGCCAGGTAGCGAGCCGATTTATTATTAATAATAATTTCTCACATTTTTTATTACCAAAATTGGACTGTTTCTCCTAGGCGGAGGCACAGAGGACATGTCGAACTTTTTACCTACCCACTTATGGCAAGACGTTCGCCCTTGGTATTATTGCTGCGAGGGGCGCCTCAACAGTTCGGATTGCGCTTTGTACATCGAGAAGCGTCCAATCAATGATGGCAGTGGATACAAGTAAGCGACAATATACATATAATGAATGGGGTAACGGAGGTTCTTCTCTGATTTTTACATCTTCTTGCAGACCCAAGAAACGCGCTGCGCACGTGATCGGTGATCCACACTTGCGCACATTTGACGGCGTGCCATACACGTTCAATGGAATGGGCGAATTCTGGCTGATGCGTAATGACAGTGACCTGGGGCAGCCTTTGGCGTTGCAGGCCAGATTTGAGCGACGCTGGCGTGCTAGCATCATGACTGGGCTAGCCATGCAGGACAATCGGAACTCGTCCATCGTCGAGGTTTGATAGTACGCACAATTATTCCATGCGTCATTTTTTACCTTGCTCCAGATTCAACAGCCGGGCAAATATTCAGGCATTGTTGTGTACGTTGACCGCATTGCGATGGATCTGGGCCAGCCAGAGACGCGCTCCGTCCAGTTCGACGACGTGTTCGTTTCAGTCGACGACAATTTGGCGAGCGTGTACGTCCAATTTGCACACAGCGATGTCACACTGTTGTTGAACACCCGACTTTTCCCACTTGGGCTGACCGTCTACCTGCCGGGAGGGGAGCGTTTCAATGAGCGCACGCGTGGACTGTTCGGTTTTATGGACGGTGATGCGGCGAACGACTTCCAAACAGCCAATGGGACAGTGCTTCCGCGAGATGCGTCGCTGGAACGCATTCACTACGAGTTCGGGCTCAGCTGGCGAGTACAGAAGCCGGACAGCCTCTTCGACTACAGCACGCTGATCGGTGGCCAAACCTACTCGACGCTGAATGACGACAATTTCCGCCCAAATTTTGACTTTGACTCGACTGGAGCGAGTGCGGCTGCACGTCAACTGTGCGGCGAAAACATGGCGTGCCTCTTTGACTTCGTTAACAGCGGAGGCGACGCGACACTGGCCAACCGGACCAGACAACTGGAAAAGGCAAACAGCAATATGAGGAGAACAAGTTTCATTGATTTGGATTTGAAGTGTCGAGTCCAGACCGATTCAAAGTGTCCTATATGTTCTGATCTGATCTCAAAACCGTCGGATCGGATCAGAACAGATCACTTTTTCCTTATCTCAGGGAAATAGTTTGCTCTCCGAAAACGTACTTTCCAGGCGTTTATCGATGAACAACAAGTGATGAACGCACCGCTTCCCGCGATTTGCCCGCCGCTGCCGCATCCACGCAACGGGCACTGTCGCGTCCAGCAACGAATAGTGCACGCAGATGCGGAGTGCACATGTGCGCCGGGCCACACATTCAGGGGCGGCGACGGCGGCTTGTCGACGATGAAATTTCGCTGCCAGCGGAATGTGATGGTGCATTCGCCTGTCGCCAAACTGCAGTGGCTTACTGTGCTGCTCAACAACCGCACTGGGATGGCATGCATAAGCGGGGCGAGATAGGAATTATTCTTTTACTTTATGTGGGATACGACAAAGAGTGGCAACACTCATTTGACTGTGTGCTGTTAGAAGAATATGCAAGAAATGCCTCAGCAGAGGAGACATCAGCAAGCCAAGCGTGGACAGGAACAGGAAATGGTGCCGAGATGGAAACAACAACGGCGGTGGCAATGGCAAACGAATTGCCCGCGGAGGTAGCAAGGCTTAGAAATAGGCTTAAACAGGTCTAGTAGTTTTAGGCTAGGCTTAGGAAAAGCCCATTTGGCTACTCTTTGGCCATAAATAGGCTAAGGCCTGGTTTGGTGCCCAATTTTCTTGGTGCCCAAATTACCGGTGCCCAGTTTTCCTGGTGCCCGCCCAATTTTCACTGGTGCCCAATTAGCCGGGAACAAATTCACCCCCCCCCCCCCGAGCGCATTTTTTTCGTCAAAAAATCTTTGATCGTTAAATGCCTTTTTTTGAATCTGTTCCATGCCAGTTCCTCGGCAAATGGTCGCTGGTGGACAGCGAGCACTACGATGACTACCTGGAAAAGCGTTACAGCAACTGGTTTGTGCGCAAAGTTGTGAAGATCAGTGGGTGAAATGGGATAAATGTTATGTGCTCATAACCGTATGCACAGAGTTCCAAAGCAAGTCCATTCATCGTAACCCGGATGGCACTTACCGCTGGGACGGGCTCTACGACGATGTGGAACTTGGCCGTGCATTCCGTTGCTACGGAGTCCATTGTGGAGACAGGAAAAAGGTCGTTTATTAATGTGTTCGCAGAAATCCATCCTCGATGCTCAGATCCGCTTCACCTACGAATCGGCCAAGAAAGTGTTGCTCGAGTCGCACCTGATTAACGGACGCGAGATGTACAATTACACGTACAGCGTGGCGGAGCGGCCCGGCCAACTGGTGATGGTCAGTGTGCGGAATTTGGAAGTCCTCTTGCTAATTAAATATGAACACATGCATTTCAGCACATGGACTAGGAGGGTGTGCACGCCAAACTTTTCTATGCGCAATAATTGATGAACTGTTTGAATGGGAAGTGTGCCGAGAAAATGCCAAGATAAATCATGACAAGAGCACAGAAAAATAAATTTTAAGATGAATTAGTGTTATCTTACCTTCATTGGCCTTATCAATTTATCAATCTATCTGATCAAGGCTAATTCTAAATTGTGCACAAAACCAACCATCTTATAGCACATGAGTCGGTTGTGGGCAAATTCATGGAACTTTGCAGCAGTTCAGAGAGATGTGGGTACTTTTTGCGTCATCTTTGTCAAACAACAAAATGCCGTTTGCGCAGTGGGAGGCGACCAGAGCGGAGCGTAAACAGAAAACAGCCGCTTTTATAGCGGTAAATGGCAGCACTGGGCACGACAAATTCCTGGACGTGGGACTCTCAATTTTATTAGTGTTCTGTTTTATTTTATTTTATTTGGATTAATACATAATAAAATAGCCATATTAATAAGAACTAATTTTATAATTATTTGCTGATTCTCATTGAAATAACCCAAATTCATAGAGACCCATTTTTAGTGTTCAGACTTTGCATTATTTTTTCAAATTTATCATCCAATCAATGGCTTCGATGTTCTGGCTGTTGGCACTGTGTACGACGCTTTTGTTGTTCACTGCTGCTCTAAATGAGGCATTGAATAATACCAATTTAATCGCTTTTAAAAAATCTAACAATATTCAAGTAACAATGTTTAAGTTAGCTTTATACTTTTAAACAAATTTTGATTTAAAATCGAAATTTTTAAATGATTGATTTTTATTGATTTTTAAAGTGACAAAATATTTTTTGTACATAGAACACTTCCACCACAACAACTGCACCGCCTACAACGTTGAAAGGAGCTCTTTCACGTGCCAAACGCATGGCAGTGCCGAACAAAATTGCGAACACAACGGCGGCCTCCACTGGAGTGACGCCAGCTGGTGGCTCTGGTGGCCCATTGATGCGTCCGCCGCGCGTCAAACGCAGCTACAAATGGCCCTGGGAGTGGCAGGAGGAATTTGAAGTGAAATTTACAATCAAAATTTGAATAAAAATATTTTTTGAAAAATTTTTTAATTAAATTGATAAATTACCCAATGACTTTTTGCGCAGAATTCTGAGGAGATGGGCCCTACAACTGTGAAGCCAACACCGCGCATTGGTCGTCGCGTGAAACGCCTCGTTGGAATGGCGCCGCCTCAGAACCAGCCTTTGCCAACGAAGTAAACAAAATTGGGAATCGCATTGGGGAGGAAAAGAGAAAAGAGCTAAGAGAGAGACAGACTCCAAAAAGTGCCCAAAATGGGGGTTAATTCTTCAGAGAATTGTGATCTGTTTAAAGCTAACGATTGGCCAACTTGGTTTAATTTTAGTGCACAATGCACCCCCAAAATGGAATGTCGAGTGTTTTAGTCAAAAAATCGGCCAAGTTATGGCCAAATGTTTGAAAAAAATCAGGGAACTTGATTCCGATACCTTTAAGAGCTCAAATAGAGCTCTATCCAAAGAGATAATCAATCGCCGGAGAGCCCAAAAATTTACCAAGTTATGGCCAAATGTTTAAAAATCATCGATTTTTGGCGTTTTTGGCCATAACTTGGCCCAAACTGAACCAATCAATTCCCTCCCAAATGCCATTTTGTTGAGCTTCCATATCTCTATCCAATCACTTTTGGGACCTTTCTTTTAGCTCCATCCACTGCCAATTTATGGCTTGCATTAATAAGAGTTAGTGAAGAAAACTGATGTGACTCATATGGATTCTATTGAAATAAAATAATATTACAATTTTTTGCAGTGCATCAGCCATCGACTGATTCCACAGCCAGCGCTGGTTTGAGCACACAAAAATAAAAGACACCAAATTAACGCGGATCGAATCGATTTATAATATTTTCTGAAGCTGACAGGCGTTTCAAAACTTATTTGCTTCTAATACATTTATTTATATTTGTGTCACTCATTTTGATTATCAAATAAAAATTTTATTCAAATTTATTGTTTTATTGAACAATTTCTATTTCTTTAAGTTTTATTTAGTGCGAACAATTTCTATTTCTTTAAGTTTTATTTAGTGCGAACAATTTCTATTTCTTTAGGTTTTATTCAGTGCATTTGCGCGATATTTGAGCATTCCCACAATTTTTATTTTGGGCTTAAAACCTCCCACTTGTTTCAATGGAATAATGTGAACGCCAAATTTGGCTCATCAGGTACATGAGAGCAGCGCCATTAATTGATCTTTGAGTTCATACCTTTTGTTAGGCGAATCAAATGCAATTGTTCCCTCAATCTAGGCGATGCTGCCTTCAATCAAATTGAGCCACTTTCTGGCCCAAATTGTGTTGTGACAGGGCATTTGACGAGTCATAACTCGGTCAGGGTTTAAACTATACCTGTGCTCAGACGTCATTGGATGGGCCAAAAGAGGCTCAATACAGTGCTTTCTCCATTTTGTGATTGGCCCCAAAATTTAGATCCATGTACAAAAACATTTTAATTTTTGCCCATAAGCCAGCCAAGATTGAATATGCATTCAGTGGCGCAATTTATAACTTTCTTAGATTCAATCCAAATTGTGGCCAATTAACGCAGAACCATCACTCGATTTTTGAACATTTGGCGTTGGTCAAAAGCTGAATAACAATTAACAAGCCATTGAATAGGAGCACTCCTTTGACTTCCAATGGCTCATAATTAGATTTGCCTTGATGCCATAAAACCAATGATTTTGTCAATTTTTCTGCAGACTTTTTGGCGTCAAAGAATGAATTTTTAATTTTCAAACTCAAAATGTGTGCCGTTTTGGAATTCGGAACGTTTTTTCAACGAAAGATCCATATAAAAACCAAAACTTAAACCTGCAATTTGGGGGTTTGTGGACATGTGGGACAAATGTATTTATATTCTTCAGATTGTAGCCATCATGCGCCCTCAACTTGACGGCGACTGAAATAGAGCCCAACAAATGGGCCTTCTTTTTGGTGAGAAAATTGCACATTTCTAAAATGTGCTCACAACTCAATGTGGGCATTTTCGATTCCAAGAAGTGTCCCAATTATCAACCAGAGCCTAGGACACACCACAATCAAATTGAATCTGGTTGGTAAGGGGGTGTTGGGCGAAACGCATAAATTAAATTTTATCGCAGTTTTTCTTTGTGAGAAAATTTTTCTGAATTATTCTGATGTGATGAAGGATGTCCGAATAATTTTTTTAATGTGGCGCTACCCTTTCTTTCAAAGAAGATTTTTCGTGTCTATGTCTACCCACTTCCACCATGTTTCCAATTCCTCAGTTCCGCTCTCCACTTTGCTCGCAATGACTAATGAGAAAACATTTTTCCAGTTCAAGCCTTCAATTCTATTCAATGGACAAAGTGCTGATTGTGTTCGCCATGTGTCTGAGTGGGCCCTCGGTGGTGCTCTACCTGGCCCAAATGGCCACAATCGTGCGCCACAAACAATTCCACAACTCCTTCTACGCACTCTTCTCCATCAGGGCCATCGCGGTAAATTCGAAATAAGAATAATATCATGGCAGTGGCCCCCAGCTTCACCTGAAAAAAGCCATTCAGAGTTTCAGAGTGAGCTCAAATCGAAATAGTCGATCGATAATTTTAATTTTAAATTGAATTGTGAACGTTTTGTTCATTTGATAGCCAATATCAGAGGCTATCTGGGCCAATGAAAGAGTTTGGGACTCGTTTGGCCAAACCACTCCAAAGTTTGGGCCCAAAAACTGGTCCCAACTGGGCACATTTGGCCTGAGTTCACTCAAAAAATCATAACTCAAGGATTTGGAAGCCAATTTGAATGGACTCTTTTTGCCCAAATAGCCACCATTGTTGGCCATCCAATGAACCAATGGTCAATTGTCACGGTCTTGATTGGTCAAAGATTTTTAGTCAATAAAATTAAAATATAAATTTCATTTCTGCCGGATTTGGTGTACGTGCTGGACTCCTATTTTGGGTTTCGGCTGCCCGCCCTTTTCGGCCAATTGCTGCCGATCTACGAAAGTCTGCCCAATTTTGCGCTCTCACTCTTCCTCTTCTTCACCAGCTTCACCTTCCAAGCAAACAACTTGGCCACTGTGTTCATTTTGGCGAACAGATGCACCGCAATCGCCTTTCCATTCAACTACAAGAGGGTAAAACTTTAAATTAAAATTCAAATTTATAAATTAAAAATATTAAATTTAATAAATTTAAAATCATTTTTAAATTAAGCAATATTTTAAATAATTTAAAATTTATCAGATTTGGCGCAAAATGCTGCCCTTGGTCCTGTTCGTTGTTTACGGGGTGCCGGCCATCAAATACTACGACCTGATTTTGATAAAAGCCTCAATTGTTGTGACATACGATGAACAGAACAGAACTGCCCAATTCGCAATTTTTGGAGATGTGAGTCTAATAAAATAAAATTTTGAGTAAAATTTTGAAAAATATAAATTAAATTATTTTTCAAAATTGAAAAAATAATACTAATAAAATACATTTTTGAGTTAAATTTATAAAAAAAATATAAATTAAATTATTTTTCAAAATTGAAAAAATAATACTAATAAAATACATTTTTGAGTTAAATTTATAAAAAAAATATTATTTAAATTATTTTTCAAAATTGAAAAAATAAAAAATTAATTAATTTCGAATTAAATATGAATTTAAAATTCATATTTTTAAAGGAATATATGGATAAAATGCCGCATTTGGTTTGGCTGAATGCGCTCACATCGCTCTTCTACATGGTCACTTGTGTGGCGTTAAATGTGATTTTGTTGTGCCTCTACAAGAAGAGCAAGGCAAAAGTGGCCTCGATCACGGTGCAGAACAGTGACGGCGCAAAAATTGAGCGAAAGCTGCTCATCTATTCGGTGGCCACCTTTCTGGGGCACTTGTTGCTCTGCATTTACATGGTATTTAAGTCGAGTGTTTTAAAATTAAACTTTCCCATTTGGAGCATTTGGAGTCGGAACAGACGGCCATTTGAGTGCCGAAAGCTTTTGAGAAGTAATGACTTGATTAAGACTGAAGCTAAAAACTTGATTCCGATACCTTTAAAGAGCTCAAATAAAGTACTAGGGCTCTATCCAAAGATATAATCAGTCACTGGATAGCCCAAAAATTGGAAGCTAAAAATTGAATCTAATGAAATTTTTGAATGCTTTAAGTGTGCTCTATCCAAAGAAACATAAGTGGCCAGATAGTCAAAAAATCGGCCAAGTTATGGCCAAATGTTTGAAAAAAATCAGGGATTTTTGGAGTTTTTGGCCATAAATCGGACCAAACTATTCCAAACCCTTTTGTAGAGCTTCCACAAACACATCCAATCACTTTTGGGACCTTTCTTTTAGCTCTATCCACTGCCAAGTTATGACTTGTCAAAGGGTCCCGGTCGCCCAAAGGTCCAAAGATGTAATAGCCTTTACAGTTTCCAACAGGCTCTAAAGCAGATTCTCCAAATCTGGCGCAATTGTGACTTTTTTTCAGATCCTCTTCTATGTGTTCTATGAGCGCCAGGACTTTGGGACGATTGTGCTGCTGAATGCGCACTACCCGTGGGTGATGGACACCGGCACTGTGGTGCTGTCCAGCTGGCTGCTGCTCTGGGCCAGTGACACATTTCGGTCAGTTTTTTTTATTAAAAGGCTCAACAGATCACGATCTCTGTTATCACCGATTGATCATATCGTGATTGCGAGTTAATCAGATCACGACTCAGCCAATCTAGAACCTTCCTCAGCCGATCTAGAACCTTCAAATCCAGATAAAAATTGAATTTTATTGAGATTGATCTGTTCAACGACATTTGAGGATTGATAATTTTAAATTTTTTCACCTCAAAATGGGTATCCTCAAATTTCGAGTCCTCAAATAGGTTAACCGATTGATTACAACACCTGATCAGATTAGGCGTCATATCAATTCTCTTTCCTCAAAGGTCAGAAAGATCAGCAGTTCAGTAAATGGCGAAATATCAATCTCGTCTCATTCTATTTATTTTTCATTTCAGGCACCAATTTCTGGCGGACACAATGCCAAATTTGTTGCGCAGAAGTCAAAGCTCGAATGGAAACCAAACAGTGGTCCAGCTGTCCATTTTGCCACAACACAACAACAACCATTTGGAGGCGACAAATCAATGCAACAGGCGCATGTTGACGCCAGTTCAAGGATGAATTTTTTTGCGATCTGTTATTTGTTTCGATTAATGGTATTGATTGAATTTTTCTTGAACTAAACATAAGTAAGTGTGACCAGACTTTGGGACCAGAATTTGACCCAGTCTTGAACTGACTATTTAACTTGATTTTATGTATTGATCGCCACTCTGATTTCTCAGTTCTGATCCGTAAAAAAACAATTTCGTGAAATGGGTTTTCGCTTCCGTTATTGCAATTACCTTTATTTCTCGAAAGTACATAATTTCGAAATTAAAGCTTAAACGAGTTGCTGCATGCTAACGCACATTTTGGTGTATACTATTTATGGTCCCCAGGTCCCCACATAGTACGCATTGCTTGCGTCATCGGCCAAAAGCGAGACGACATTTTTGGAGTGCAGACAGGAGGCACAAGGCAGAGAAAGAAAAGCGTGGTGCTGTCAGCTGCCGGCTCCCCTCTAAGAGAGAGGGGCAAGTCTTGTTGAACGAGAGAGCGAGAGAGAAGAGGCAAGGCAAATGCTAGAGGCACAAGAAGAATGAGAAATGTGTCATTGCAAGGCAGTCACGTCCTCACGTCATCCAATTTCGCTCTTCCATTCTCAAATACCTAATGTTGTGCGCCTTGCTTTGACTACTAGTGCTTGCTAATTCTTCTTTCGCACATTAAGTTTGAGTTTAATTTTATGGCCAACAAGATTTTCATGGCAAACATGACATTTGTGATATCATTATCATCATTATTCATAATATTCTTCTGATTATTCATTATTAGGGCTCGGATTTTTAGGATTTATCCTATTTTTTTTGCGTATAGGCCTGGTCGAGATATGCACGAAAAACACATCAGAGACCCC
>VAHH01000680.1:0-22730 GCA_013357305.1 Radopholus similis | reverse complement strand
GAGCGAGATCCCGTCGCTCCGCTGTTCGATTGGATCCAGCGCAGTCAGCGCATAAAATTCCAAGTACACGCGTGGGACCGGTCCAATCTCTATTCTTCTGGTGGGGGAAATTTGGCTCAGAATTAGGGTGGAGGAAAAAGAGACTGGGGACCTCTAAGGCCTTGAGCCGAGGACAAAAGTTTTAGATTTTAATTTCCTCTAATCAAATTTCCCACTTTAGACCGGTAAATTCCGAACTGTGCTCGAAGCACTCGATTACTTCAGCGCAAAGGGCGTACTGAATGTGACTGGAAGTGCCAATGGACAGGCAGTCGATTTCAAAGCGCTGGTCCAGACGGAAATCGCTGAGTTGCGCTCGTCCGGAGATGGGCTTCTGAACGCGGACAAAGTGAGATATCGCTTAAAGCATCGAAACACATATCAATTCTGCATTTGTAGGAGCGGCCCCTGAACGAGAAGGTTCTTCCCTTGGCAATGAAATGGGGCAACCATCTCCACAACAACGTGGTGGTCAAACGCACGGGACTCCATTTATACCAACACCAGCACTCGGATGAATGCGAGTACAACGTGAGCGTTAATTTGCAAGCAAAGCAACAGGACTGGGCGACTATGCGATGCATCTTTGAGCTGGTAATTGATTTGTTTGCATTATTTGATTAATTGACGTTTAATCGTTCAAAAATGATTGGGATAATGATCGGCTAATTCGATGTTGTGTTTAAAGTTGGAGTCGGAGTTGGACAATGGACATGATCCCGATTTCCGGTTTTTTTCAGTCATGAGCGATCACTCTGATATTCTCACTAGTCTCCAATCTAAGATATCATCTGACTTTTCACCATTTGTTCCGTTGCAGAGCGCAAAATGCACCTTCACCCGCCAACACAAAGCCAGCAGACCGCTCCAGATACGCTCCTTTGACGACGTCGAAGTGCTCACAAAGGGAGGGGCACAATTCCGTCCAATGCCAACGGAACTGGACGCTTCCCGCCAAAAGCTGGTGTTTCGCTTTGAGCAGGGCAGGGGCGCCAAAGCCACGAAGATGTTCCCGAGCAAAGAGGCAAAAGAAGAAGCCGACAAAGAACTGTTCGCAAACGTGGCGCATTACAAGAATGTGCCGGCCTTTCTGAAACTGCGCTTCAACGTCACTTTCGAGCGCTCGGCTGGAGGGGTAAAAAAATCTAAAAATGCAGTTTCAAATTTGCCATTTGACTAGCTAGTAGCTTTGAGGATTTTGAATTGACCAAGTCGAATTTGATCGGTTCAATTTTGCTTGACTTAGATGATTCATTTAAACTTTACACGATTGGCGTTTTGCATTTGCAGGACAAAGTGTTCGTGCCGCTCTCGACTGTCTTTTGGCCGGTGGTCGACCAGAAATCGGTGCACAGCTCCACCCCCAAACACACTGGCGGTAAACCAAAACCCGGGACCAGCAGCGGCAGCACTCCTCGTGGCACTGACTGAGATTTGGCCGAAAGCAGACAGAACGAAATTGTTGTTAGCGTTCCGTTGTTAAAATACAACTGTTGTTGATGTTGAGCAATATTCATGATGATTGTTATTTGGAGTTGAGATTTAATTTTTGGGGAACGAGTATAAAACTGAGGTTGAATTGAACTTGATTCTGCTGATCTGATTGATCTGTTATTGTTGTTTGGCGAATAAAAAAGGTTTTTAGAGTTCGATCTCAGATCAGGGCAGTCCAAATTCAGAACGGACAAATGCCCAAGCATTGGTTAGGTTTTGCAAAAGGTTCACAGGAGCATCGATGCCCAGACAATTGAGAACCAAAAATGTGAACGCAAAAAAGGCTAACATGATTTTGTGCCAAATTACTCCGACTTAGCGATGGCCAACTGTGGGACTGCTCTGCTGCATCTGCATTCCCTCTCAGATCTCAGAAGACTCATCTCGTCGTCCTTCTGCGTCCCCAATATCGCGGCCTTTCTTGCCTTTTTTGCGTCGCCTTTCGCCCAACAAAGTGCGTCCGAGAACAATGTCAAGGCCACCACCGCATCCGCCCGCTCTTGCCCATTTGGTGTGCGCGTCCAAATCCCATTGGTGCTCTCTCCTCCTCGCGACAGAGTAATGAATGAATGGGGTTGAGTGGCATTGATGGAAGGCGTTTTTGTTGCGTCGTCGGATTTACGACTTTTGAGATTACGAGGCGCCACTTCCCCGGCGCTGTGAATGGTCGTCGTGCACAGCTTTTGTGCTGCAAAAAATGCGCACAACCAATCCAAGCAATTTTCCGCAATTTTCTCGGAGCACATTTTTGAGCACGGATGACATTTGAGCGACTGATTTTGATGAGCCATAACTCAGTCAAGATTAAAACTTGGATTTGAATCCAAATGTCATTTTGTAACGCGTATAAACTCTGTTCAATTAATATTCGGATCTCTCTTTTAGCTTCATTCAATGTCAAATTAGGGCTCTTCATAACCCCGTCAAACACAATGTAATGCCGCAACTTTCCGCGCCTCAACAGTGCAACAGTCACTTTTTGAGTGGCGCAAATCTTTTGCGCTTTCCTCCAAATGCCCAAATCGCTCCCATTCCCCTCACTCAATCGTTCGCTCGTATCCACTTCCGCTCCCCTGTGCGCGCATTTCGCCCTCCGAACCATTCAACCGTGGCGCGGGAAAAGTGCCGACCTCTGGCGACAACAATGCGGCTGCTACCGCTGGCGGACTGTGTCCAGTCAGTCGCAGCGGAAAGAGAGCATTGAACAGTGAGTGAATGAAAGTGAATGATGAATGGATGATGGTCGATGGCGGAACAATCGAACGAACAAGCGGCGGCGATAGGCGAATGGGGAAAAGAACCAACAGGGGATTTGACGAGCCAAAACTTGAAAATGGTTGAAGCTAAATGGGAGACCGAATACTGACAGAATAGAGCATTGAATTGAGCCCTGGATTGGCAACAAAATGGCACCAATCATTGGATTAGGAATGGTCCAATGTTGGCCTGGTTTTGGGCCAAAACGGGGCAAATGCCCGATTTGTGCAAACATTTGGCCATAACTCGGCCAATTGCTGGGCCACCGGGAGCTGAACAGGCCATTGCAGGGGCACTCTTTGCGCTCCCGAATGACACCAAATTCAAATTTTGGACGTGAATCTCGATTGAGTTTTGGCTCATCAAATGGTCCCTGTCTCGTCCAAACAATGTGTTTCCTTGACAAGAACCCTTTGCTTCTCTCTCTGTAGGTGTGTGGTTGAGGGAAGTTGACCCTCGTCGCGCCACACAGAACTTGCGAGCTCATCCCAGCGCCCCACCGCTCCAACTGGGTCATCACCACTCAAAGGGGCACCAGCCCATTCCATTCCCATCCCTCACTGCTGCGCATATCCAAATTCGGAATTCGCGCCTCGCATTCGATTGTGGCGCCGTTCCACGCCTCTCCAGCCAGCTACCAGCGGTCGGCTGGCGGTCGCAGTTCAATGATTCAACGAGCTGAAACATGCGAACTTTTGAGTGAATTTGTGCCCCCAGCAGAGACATTGTTTGCTCTGCAAAAGACCAAAACCTCCAAAGCTCCAAAACTCCTTCAAACATCATCCCATCATCTATCTCCATTTAGCCTTTATATGAGCCTAGCGCCCATTTGATATAAAAAAATTGTGCGCAACCAACCCAATTTGCACACGCACTAATCGGGCGGGCAAACCAAACTTACAGCTTGAATTTTGCAGTCTAATAACAGAAAAAATTAGCATTTTGATCAGCCAGATCTCCCATGTCCACCAGACCAGCACTGATGAGTACGATCAGTTTCCCATCTCCACATTGGCCAGCATAATTAATGATCACAATTCAATGGGTGCTTGAAAACCCCAAAATATAGATTTGCATGTTTTACGCTTTAAAAAAATCCCATTCATTTGCTGCAAATAAACCGATCAGTCCGGCCCAATTCAATTGTGTGGGAACGCGCTTTTCACTTTTTTTGGTTCTAGTGTTGACCCAAATCCCCTTTCCAGTTTCGAAACTTTCGCGCAAACCTGTCCACCTTCAAATTGTCATTTTCGTTCTGTCGTTTCTGTCTGCATGGCAAATATGTAAATAAACTCATTTTCAGAGCCAAATTTGCCCGAATGATGCACCCCACCATTGCTATTGGATCTGTTCTCCCATTCCCCGTGCTCCTCCTGTTGCTGGCCGCCAGTTCTCCCACAGGCAAGTCCCCATTTCCCGTCTTCTTTTGGTTATTAGTGCCCAATTCCAAGATGGCCACCAGCAGTCCTGTCAGCCCATTTATGTGCGCTGGCCTCGCGTCCGGCTCAACAACCAGGCCAATGCGGCAAAAGGGGCCCCGATGGCGCTGAACGAGTGCAGAACGGCGTGCACCGAGGGACAGGACCCGGAACGGAAGAGCGCCGCTCTGCAGGTCCAAAAGCGCAAAAAATAAGCAGGGGATTCAATTTTGTAAAAGGCAGAGAGAAGGACTCGAAGCGTCATCCGACATTTGGGGTGGGGCGTCCAACAAAGACGACATTTGGGGCGTCGTACATTCTATTCAACTTTTGTCAAATAAAATTTGGACCACGATCCCACTTAGCCACAGGCTTTAAACTTAGGCTTAGGCTTAGACATATCAGATCAGCCTATTTTAGCCTAGGGCCTATGCAAGCCTAATCCTAGGCTTAACCTTAAGCCTAAATTTATACTAAGCCTAAAGTTTTAAGCCAACTTATAAGTTATAAGTAGGGTTCTAAACATTTGGGATAAAATCGCAAAATAGTATAGCACTGTTCCAGTGTTCCGCGTTCAACCATCGCGCCGGCCTGAGCTCATATGCACACGACTGTGAGCTGTTCCGGCGCGAGCATGTGCAGCACACGGACGGCTACGTAGAGGCGGACGACCGGTACACGTTCTACTGGAAGTACTGCGTGGAAAGTGAGTCCCGGGGAAAACCAAGAACCTATGGAGTTGATCCATCCCCATTATGGTGGTGGCCTGACTGTTTTCAAGTCCTGATCTGAACTGGTCATGTGTTGATCACTGATAGAAGCAATTGATCAGATGTTAATCATTGATACGCAATTGATCGATGTTGATCACTGATCAAGGCATATTGTGCTGATCAGAATATATTGATTAATGAGATGCGGAAAGTGATCGTTTTTGTAAATCCCTGATCGCCACCGGTCAAGTGATCACACATCGACATTGGCCTTTAAAATACCCCTTATCGATATCAATACTATGAGCATTTTTCCAGCGGAGAAGAACTGTTCGGGCGAGCACGCGTTCACCTTCCTCTCGGACCGGTTCATGGTGCAGAGCGAGGTCAGCCGCACAAAAATGGTCCGCACGCTGGAGGAGTGCCTGGCGGAATGCCTGAACGGCGAGGACGCGCTGTGCCGCAGCGTGTCGTTCAATCGAACGGACGGAGGTGAGGCAAAAGGGAAAACGAAAACATTTAAAAAAAGAGCAATGTAAAAAAGAGAAGTGCAGATCTGCAGATATGAATGGACTTGAGCAAATGGCAATTTGTATTGGCTGATCTGTATTGATAGTTCTGAATTCTGATCAAAAGAATCACCACCAAAAAATTGATCTGATCAAACTGATCTCTGATTAGGTTGCCACCTCTCTGAGCAGAACCAGCTCAGCAAGCCGTCGGCCATTCGCATCAACAACAACCCAAATTTCCGCATCGACTACTACGAAAACAACTGCTTCAACAGTAAGCCAACCAAGTTATAGAGAACATTTTCTAAAGTAAATTTTGTGAGGCAATTCGGAATGCTAAATGCGAAATTGGCATTGGCTTTTGTTGTGAAATTTCCATCTTGTACTGCTTGAACTCGGTGTGACCATGTGACGTCTGGTTCAAAACGTTCAGCTAATCAAACAAGCTCATGCTTTATTCCATTGGATTTCTCTTATCCAGCTGAGTCCAACAAACTGGTTGTCTGGTCATTCTAGACAAAATTATGACATGTCAAATTTGAGCATCGAGTTCGAGGAGTAAAAACGGAATTAAGCAAAGCCAACGATAGTTTCGTGTAAAAGCTAACCATTCCAACTGATCACATCCAATGTGCCTGTCCACTGTTCAGACAGCTTCACCTTTTCGCATGTCTGTGAGCCGGGCGGCATTCGAGTGAGTCCCCAGCAGCAGTTTTTGGTGCATTTTGGGGTCAATCCGCTGCTTTTGAGGTTCGTGTGAATTCGCGCATTCCCTACACGGGTGCCCTGTACGGCCTCTACGACTTCTTCTCGTGCCGCATTGAGCCGCGCGAGGCGCGCCAATTCGACTTCTTGTTCCCGTACCCGCATCTGGCGCGCAACTGCTCGGACAGTATGCGCCAACAGGGTCCAGACGTGGCGCTGGAGGTGGTGCTGTCCACCGACGGGGTGGAGCCGCTCTACTTCATCACCGCCGACGACATCACCTACCAGGCCAAGTGCCCGCTGCCCAAAGGAGCAAAGGGGTAAATTGCATTGTTTAATGTTTAGTCACAATCACAACTTATTCACAATGTTCGGATCAGGGATGCCTTGGGAGTTGATGAGCCATAACTGAGTTGAGATTTACCTAAGCCAAAAATGAAAATTTGGTGCCATTTTGAAACTCAAAGAGTGCCCCCTCCAATGGCCTATTTGGCTCAGCTGGTCAAATGTTTGCAGTTAGCACAAATCGGGCATTTCCCCCGTTTTTGAACCAAAACTAGGCTAAAACTGGAACAATCAATTCCCACTTAAAATGACCATTTTGTAGTCAATCCATTGGTCTATTCGATCACTTTTGGATTCTATCTTCTAGATGATCCTATTCTCAAGTTAGTATGGCTTTTCAAATTCCTTCGAATCCAAACGTATTGGCCCATAAATGCGTAAATTCACGTAAACACAGACACGTGTTGTTGATTGCACCACTTGTCCTCCAAATTTAACACCAGCAAACAATGAATGAATGTTTCACATGTTTGTCCCTTGTCTCTGTCCAGTGTTGCGCACTCTCCCGTCAAGTGGAACAGTCTGCAACTGATCGGCGAAGAATTGAACAGCGCTGCTGGCGGCCCTAAAAGCGGCGAGCGGGAGGGCGCCTCTGTGCGCTCCATTCTGGAGGCACTGGGCGTTGCGGCGGCCGAGCCCTCGCTGCGCAGATTCACCACGATGGGCACCAGCACAGTGCAAGTGGGCAGAGCTGAGGCGCCTCCGACCACTACAACGGAAGAACTGCCAGTGCCAATCGGCACTTTGAGGCCGTTCACCAAGGACACGTTCACGCTGTTGCCGCTGTACACGCCCGCAGAAGAGGGCAGCAGCACTCCATGGTGGGCGAGAACGAGGGGCAACGAGTACACCACGACAGCGGAGGATACTAGCAGTACAACGAGTTCGAGCAGTACAACAAGTTCAAGCAGTACCACCACAACCACGACTACAACTGCTCCGTCAACAACGACCGAGGCGAAAACAACTGTTGCGCCGCCGACCACTTTGATTGTGCAGCAGCGCCACCGGATGGGCATGGAGCCCATACTGGAGGAGGAGCCGTCGACCAAAGGCAGCATTTGGGCAGAGTCGGAGCGCAGATGGAAAGAGATGTACACGGCAATCACCTTTTTGCCGCCGCTCACTTCGTCCACAGCAGAAGCCACGACAAGTACCACAAGCAGTACCAGCACAACAACAACAACAACAACAACAACAACCGCTCCATCAACCACAGCTGAGACCACTTCCCCCACGTCCACAACGTCTACAAGGACGACGACGACTTCCACAAGTTCGAGCAGTTCACCATCTCCACCTTCCAGCATCATCGAGGCGAATGGTGTTGGTGCATCTTCTGCTGAATTGGCGGGCTCTTCTTCGGCTGAAGCGGTGCTAAAAACGACCACCAAGCGGTCGGTGGACGCAAGGATGGACAGCTGGGAGGGCAGTGGAGCAAGAAGAGATAACAACGCCCAGCAACAAGGGTTCAGGTCGGCAAAAACGCCATGTGATGTGTGTCTAACATGATACGCTATGTGCTGGCCGCTTACTTTTGCGTTCCGCTTGCTTCATGGACTAACAAACAGATTGGAGGACCAAAAGTCTTGCACTAACTTTTGTCGATTATATCTGATTTTCGTCACGTTTTTAGCTTGAAAATCGGCAATTTAAGTGGAGCAGGACTTTTGGGTCCTACAACTCCGGAGCAGCAGGTCGTTTGGGCGACGGGAGCCTTTGATAAATGATAAGCCATAACTCGCGTTCAAGGCTTAATCTAAAAAATTGAAATTGATGCCAATGTAAAGCTCAAAGTGTGCTCTATCCAATAATCAGTCGTAGGATAGCCTAAAAATTGGCCGTAAAATTGGCTAAGATATTGTCTGGTGTTTGAAAATTGTCAAATTCCCCCGTCGTCCAAACAACATGTACCGCCGCTACAACTCGTGAATTGAAGAACGTCTTCAATCGCCAAACATTTGGCCACACACCATTTCAGCTTCTCCACGCACCTGGCGTTCCCGCCCGACCGGATTGTGATGCGCACTGGCCAGGCGGAGGCGACAACATCGCGCGAGAAAGGGCCAGCGGGCACCCCCTCCACGGCGTCGAGCACTACCCTGACCCCGACCACCACCACCACCACCACCACCACCACCACCACCACCACCACTGCGGCGCCCACTCCGCCGCCAACAACCACCCAAATGGCCACCAGCACACCTTCAACAACGGGAAGAAATGAATTGTGAGCAAAAACAGAAGAGTCAATTTATGCATTTATTAACCTACCCGAGACTGCCCACTGGCGTCGGCATTTTAAAATTTTTAAATCGATTTAGATTTCTAAGTGCATAACACAAATCGGATTCGATTCTTAATCAACCTAGCTTTTTGACATTGTGTTTTATTGGTTCCAAACAAAAAGCTTAGAAACTGAATCTTAAATGTGTCTCAAAGTAAATATTTGGCATCTTGTCTAGAAAGCAAAAATTATAGAAATTGATTGGATCAATAAATATGTAGGTGATTCATAAAGCCTCAAAGATCTCAAGTTTCATGCAATCAGTGAGTGCAAGCTAAATCATTTTATAATTCAAGTTCTGTTTAATTATGATATAGTTGTTGATGTTGCTTACTTGCTTTGATTTCACCTTTCAGCGGCGGCCAGCCACCAGGGACTGCGCCTTTCCGCCGTGGCGGTGGCCAACAGGAGAAGGTCATTTTCGACATCTTCCACAACGGACAGCCGGCCGAGGCGGTGGTGGTGGGCAGCCGGATCACACTCGCGTTCACGCCCTACTTCGCCATTCCGCGTAAGCACCGGGACACATTTTACGAATCGAAATTTGACGAAGAATTTTGGGGACAGATCCTTTTTTAATAGAGGCAGGCTTGTGCAGCTGTGCACTAGGAAATTGGAGTTAATAACAAAAACTTGCCGAATGTGGTGATCTGAATCAGGACTGATCAAATAAATTGGTCTGTGTGATTTGGCTGATCGACCAAATAAGTAAGCTTGAAAATCGGATTCCGTGGGTCAGAACCAAAAGCACACTCAAATGGCTTTAATCAGCGCGAAATCGATCCGCAAATTTCGCGTCTCCTCATTTCTGAATAAAATTTGCCTCAGCCGCCTACATGGCCATCTCTGGCTGCCAAGTGGAGCCGATCGGCTCGCTGTACGAGTGGGAGAAGGAACCGCTGGCCATCATCAAGGACGGCTGCCAGGCGGACCACGTGGGCTTGGTGTGTCCGCCGCAGAAGACCGACTACGGCATTCGAGGTGACTGGCCACCGGAAGAGGAAAACCGTGGCTTTAACTCTCTACAAGGTCGAATCAGCTGATTCGCACCTGTGACATTCGTTTGACAAGACATATTGTTGTAGTCAAACTGAAAATTTCTCCCAAACTTTGCCAAACATCTTTGCCTATGTCAATTCCATGTTTTCAGTGACGGTGGAGTCGTTCCGCTACCAGACGACCACGCAGGTGCAATACACTTGTTTGGTGCGGGTCTGTCCGTTTGCGCCGTGTCCACAGGCAAAGCAACCAAACCGATTGAAGGCGATCTTGCATCCTTAGACAACTTGCCCGGCGGTCGAGGGCTGCCCAGGCGACGACATCGTCTCGCGCACGTTGGGCCTGAGCCGGGCGAAGAGAGACGGGCCCGAGCTGAGTCTGGAGCAGATACGCGCCGCACTGGCGGCCAACCCGTTCCTGCAGCAGCAACTCGCACTGGGCCAGCCGCCCAGTGCGCACTCCTCCAGAATCACTGCCTTCCAGCAGCACAACGACGCCGCAGCGGCAGTGGGCCCAGCACAGCGAATGAACAACGGTGAGTGGGTAAATCATGAAAATTCGCAAAATCGGCATTTTACGTAATTGTCATGGTTCGACTATTGAAAATGCGAGTCGATTAATTCGCTACCCCAAAAGTGGTTGAAAAAGCTACCAAACATTTCTTAAACTCTATAGTATGTAATCCCCCCGAAAACACCAACATTGATAGCTTATTCGAAGCGTCTCCCAAAGAGCTAAATGGAATGGTACCAAAATTAGGCCGATCTGACCATTCTGAACAAAGTTATTCAACGTCAAATATTCATGCAAACATTTGGCATAGCTTTTCAACCACTTTGGTGGCGAATCAATCTTATCCGATTGAAAATTTCCATTTCACATGGAATCGTGCTGCACAGAATTTACGAGTGAAAGAAAACAACAAATGTTTGGTTCAGCGCTGCAACAGCAGCTGATCATGCTGGGCGGGGACACGCTGGTGCGCCGGCGACTGGTGGTGGTGAACTCGGAGGACGAGTTGCGGTACTACGTGAAGACGGGCGAAACACTGCGCCAGCCGGGGGAGTGAAGCGGCACGAAAGCTGTTGGCGGAGCCGAAGAACGCGGAGAGTGCCATCCCGGGTCAAGAAGCGCACAGACAAACAAACCAACACATTCAGACTGAGAAACTATCACTAATCACTCACCCATTGTGCACCCATTTTTGTTTTTGTACACAAAACCTCTACGTGGTTTCCATTTTTACAAAATTTGAAAGCGCTTTTGTTGGACGGACAAAAGCATGCCACTTTGGACAGTTACGAAAGGGATTTTTTATCAACTGATCTTCAGCCTGGAACAAAATCGATAGTAAACTTCAATCTCTAAATAACCTTAAAGACATTAGAGATCATTTAATTAGGTACATGGCTTGTACTATCCAAATAAGAAATAAAGTAAAAGCACAAATTCTAATTAAAATGCCAAGGAAACAACTTTTTGTTAAATTTAGAGGTATTAAAGTAATAATGCTAAGTTAGTTGACATTTGAAAGTTGCAACCAAACAGCTTTTTCAATGTACTCTCAGTTAAAAATCTTTCATATCAGTTTCGATCAGGTCAAGTAATCGATCAATTTTAAACCCTCACATCCGCTATTCACATTATTGCCATGGGCCAATAAACGTCAAAAAGGAGAAGACTGCCAAATGCCAATCTAAAACCAGCAGAGTAGCCTCTTTCAAATCTTCAATATCACCAAACTTGGGCCGACAAAGGAATGGGGAATAAGTGATTGATAGCTTGATAAGCGATAAGGACTGATGGAGCGACAGGCGTGGGAATATGGATGGGGAGTTGGGGAGGGATAGCCTGGACATTGTTCATTCTGGAAATGGGCAAAATCGGGGCATTGCCGGAATAGTTGTTGTGGCTTCTCTGCAAGTTTGTGACCTTCGAAAAGCGCCATGTTGGCGTCATATGCGCCAAATTGCACGCTTACATTGCGCCAATGTCCACGCGTGCTCTGGCCGAATTGAGTGCCTTAAAATTGGTCCCGTTCTCTCCATTCTCAGTGTGCTCACATTTATTCCGATTTCAGACAATGGTCATTCGCCGCTTCGCTGGTCTGGTTGAGGCCGTAAACTTTTCGATCAGTTTCGAGCAAAGACTGCGCTCAACAGCACTGACAAAAACGGTGTTCCGTCCTGCAACCGATGGGCTTGGCGGTTTCGAATTTTGTGTCGACCTCCTTGCAACCACAAAGCGACCTACAAAGCGGCGGCAATCGCCATTCTGTGAGAAATTGGGAGACATTTTGTTGGATAAAAACTCTCCCTGAAATTTAGTCCCGGCGCCGTCATCAGATTCACTGACAAAGAGGCTGATCCCCCTTTCCTTGGGTGAATACGCCACATTGGAGTGGACCTTGGTATTAGATCGATGTTTTTGTTTTGACGAGTATTCGCATTTGACTTCTTTAAAATGGACTTTTGTTCATCTGCAAGTCTAATTTTAAGCGACAAGAAAAGCTTAGGTATTAGTAGTTCTAAAAGTTTGTTGTTCCGCGTTATTCAATATTAAAAATGCGCACAATGAGTGATGACCTGATGGCCGTCGATATTTCATTCGTTCATTCACATTTTTACTTTCGGATTGATTAATAGATTAATTCCATGTATTGTTTCTTTTCCATTGCCATTGGCATTTGGCACTGGGCAATAGACTTTGTGTACAAATGTTGTTGGCTGCTACATTTTTTGTGTTTGATGGTTTGAACGCGCAAATAGATGCCCTTGCGTGATCGGTTCTTCTCTGTTGTGTTCTGTTGTGTTCACTTCAATGTACAATGTTCACTTTACCTGGCAAAGAGTGCGTTGCCGTTGGTTTTAGGGCCGATTTGAATCCGAAGGAAATGCCAATCGCGTGCAGACTAATTAATTTCTTGCCGTCTTTGAATGCCAAATTCGAAGTAACCACACAAGTTATGGCCCTGTTCTGCGTATCGTGCGCACAGCAAAGCCAATGGGAAAGTAGAAAAGTTGTTCAGGTTAAATCGCAACCATTTCTTAAGGGCATTCCCATTCATTGGAATGCAGGCAGCGGTTTCAATTGAAATTAAAATTTAATTTATTATATATTTAATTTTGAATTTTTAATTTTGAACAAGCAAAACAGCAATGGAATTGATGCTGTTTCGGCCGGCCGAGTTCAAGCAGTTCTACCTGGACGGGTGCGCAGGCTTCAACATTGACGACACGCCGTTGAGTGCGCGCCAGGACTTGACCACTGCGCACGTGGACATCGCTCTGTGCACCGTTTACTATGTGAGAGAGCGGTGGACAACTGGGCTAAGGGGGCTAAGCGGCTAAGGGATATATCTGATTAGTGATTAGTCGCTAAAATCGATTTTAGCTGGCTAAAAAAGATTTTCCATGTGATTGTCTGCCAACGTTCTCTTTTCTCTTTCTTTTACTTTTTTCTCTAACTCAACAAACAGTCTCTACTACACGCTCTCATTCTTTTCTCTCTATGCAACAGAGAAATAGTATGTAAAATCTTATTTAGCGGCGACACATCGACAAAAAAGAATGAAAGCAATTTGTTAAGAGAGAGAGAGAGAGTGGTCCCGCACTTTTTATAAAAATGTAAAAATCCCGCTCCCGCACCCACACTTTTTTACTATATTTGCGGGATTTTTTAAAGAGAAGTAAGACATCATTATGCCAAACGAAATAATTTCAAACCGTTTGGATGAAATTGCCAGCGGTAGCACTGCTGGCGTTAAAAAATCGGATGAATTTCTTTATTTTGGAAACATATTGCGATAAAGAATGATTAAAAAGATTGAATTTGGATTATTACTTGTCTAAAACATTTATATAATTATATCAATATTCAATACATTATATTGAATTTTTAGGCATTTTTCAAAAAATCCCGCGGGATCCCGCATTTTTTTATGCGGGATTTTTGCGGGATTCCCGCTGCGGGATCCCGCAAAGGCAAAAATAAAAACCCCGTTCCCGCTCCCGCTCCCGCATTTTTCGATTTTGCCGGTCACTAGTCATAACGTCGTAAGGCGTAACTCTGTTCGGACTCCGGTGATCCGATCGAATTGATTTTCGCGATGCCATTTGGAAAAAAATAAACTCTGTCATGGACTAACCTCCCTAAACCCAACTGACCTATTTAAATTCTCTTCAAGACCCAATCGCAAACACATATACCAAATCAAAATCCCAAAAAAATCATCAAAAACTTCAAACTCCTTTATTAACAGATCCCTCAACTGCTGGAACAGTCTCCCATCCTCAATCGTCCAAATGAAACTATCTATCTCACACACATTGTATAAGTGATACTCACACATGTATCCTGCAATGAATAAATAAATAAAAAAAAAGTTTGAGCAATTGAATAGTGCCCAAATTAATCTCGGACCAATTCCCGGATGTGGAGGGGTGGGCACATTTCGAGTTCTATATTCCAACAGATTCTGTACGTGCCCTGTCTGGCGGGAATGTGGCGTCTGCGGGCCCTGACCTGCTACAAACTGCTGCTGTACATTTGTGCCGTGGACTGCCTGCAGATGTGGATCATCGGCTTTCTGCGCGCCTACTACTACATTGTGGGCGCCGTCTACTGCCAGAGTCCCGTGTTCATGTACTTCATTGGCCATCTGGCATTCTGTGAGCAACAACCGAAACAAATTGGACTGACCACTGATCAGTTAGTTATGTACAAAAGTCGATCAGACAATCTTCGACAATTGGAATCTGGAACAAAAAAAGGCTAGGTAGTTAGATGGTGATTTTGGCCAGCATTTCAATATTAGGCGTTACGCCAAAAACGAATTCTGAGTTATTAGGGAGAAAAAGAAATGTGTGCAGAGCTTTTCATTCCTTAAATTTGCAATGTTGGGCGCGGAAAACGAAAAATTGAATTTCTCCGAAACTATGGGATAAATCAAAAATCCAGTCGAATCAACTCTGGGGTTTTATCTCCCCTACAAAATAGTGTACAATTCATTATGGGTTGTTAAAGAAAGTTTTACGGAGTTTTTGAATTGGTGAAAAAGCAGTGTTCACAGGAGGAGGGGAAGACAGTTTTGTTTGTTTTTTTGAAAACGTTTAAAAAGTAGGTAAATTAACTAATATTACATATCCCCCACTTTCAGCGCTAAGCCTGTCCGAGAACGTGGCCCAGCTGGTCATCTCGTTCAACCGCTGTCTGGTGATCATTGCGCCCAAACTGGAGGCGAGGCTGTTCGACGGCCAGCGCTTCTGGGGCTGGCTGCTGGTGCCCTTTGCGTACGGGGCGCTCTACTTCCTCTGGGGCAAGGCGCTCCCGTTCAGCGGCGCCCTCAACGGCTTCTGCTTTGACCCGTTCATTGGACAGCCCAACGACCAGCCCGCATATGTACGCCATTTTGGGGGAGTCAAAATGTACTCTAAGGACTCAGAAAATGGCAACTTTTACGCATATCCAGGTCACATTTCGTCGAACATGTCGCTTTGATCAGTTCTATAGATCAGTACTTTAATTGTTCCGAATCATCGTTGATCCTCCGCACTTTCAAAATGTGCCAAAAACAATTATTATTGCGCATACTTTAATCGTTTGAAATTGATATTGGTTGATCCCCCGGGATTAATCCAATCCAGATCACCACATTGGGGTCGAGTTCCAATCAAAATTACCATTGATCCGCACTTAATAGGTTAACAGATCATTTGTATCTTATTTATGTATTAAATAGCATTGATCAGTCGCGTTCAAAAATGATCTTTTTCTTCAAAAGTGCAAAAATGGTGATTATTGCGCATACTTTTGAAATTGATCAAAATTTGATTAGCCCAAATCACCAAATCGGTCCCTCTGAATGAAATCCAATCCAGATCACCACATTGGGGTCGAGTTCCAGCCAAATTCATTTTCGGATTAGTGACTTTGTGATTGCAGTACTACTCGGTTTGGTACGCCTACGTGAACCAAGCAGTGATCACGTGCATCCTGCTGCCGGCCATCTACATTGTGTTCACTGTGGCCTTTTTTGCCAAATTGCGAAAGTACCTCAACGGGGGCTTTTCCTCGCTGTCGGCCGGCCAAAAGATGGTTTGGCGCAACGGAACCATTCAATCAATTAATATTGTTCCTATCGTTAAAAGGTGTTCGTGCAAGTGTTGTTCATGAGTGTGCTCCAGATCAGCAACAGTGCGCTGGCCAACTACCAATACTTGTTCAACTCTTTTGCGGGCATCGTTCAAACAATGCTGGTCTACAATTGGCTTAACATATGCGGTAAGCGGGCGGACCACAATCAGCAATCGCTGATCAAGAATCAGATCAGTAAGGATCCAAAATATTTGATCAGGATTCGGATCAGTTAGATTAAAAACAGAAAACAAGTCAATAGTCAGTGGTGATCATAAAATTTGGGATTAAACAGATCGGATCACTCAATGATCACTGATTAGGAATAAGATCAGCATGAGAAAAGAAACATCGGATAACCAGGGGATCATCAATCACTTTTAGTTTATAGCACTATGATAAATATTAAACGGAAATGTTTAATTCCGTACCAAATACTGTGAAAAACGTATCAAATAATACTTGCGGCCCCTATATTCCCTTCTATTCCCTTATATTGGTACGTTTTTCACAAATTTGGTACGGAATTAAACACCTCGCAATATTAAATATGTATAAAAATGAGACTTCCAAACAGATTAGTTAGATTAAGTCGATTAAATAAAATCGGATCAAGAACTAAGCCAGTTCTTTGACTCCCGATTTTTGATCAGCAATCCGATCTGCTTACTCATCTGACTCATAATCTGATGAGACCAAATCGGCTTGTCCGACTGATAGATGGCGAAATTGAGGCTAAAACCATGCTACATATCTACCGATCGACGCAGGTTCGCCCTCTCTTGTGCTGCTGGTGACCAACAGATCCATTCGTGTGGAGGCCAAACAGGCGCTGCTCACGCTGTTGAAGAAGTTGCAGGCCCAACTGGAGTCGCCCCAAACGAATGGCGTGTTCCCGATTCTCCCGACAGTGGCCAGCAGCACTAGGGTGGTGAATTTGCAGCGCACCACCGGCCCAAATGGCCCCCCACAGCGCCAGCAGAACAACAACGGCTTTGTGGCAGGAATGGAGGCCCACAACGGCAACAACAGGGCAGGAGCAATGGCGACTGTCAATGCGTGATGGGCAAGAAACAAGAAATCATAATAAATCAGAAGCGTTTCCAGCACCTCCAATAGCGCCCTGCTAATTTTGAATTTTGACTCTATTTTACGCTTTTTCGAATTGAAGTATTTTAGTTTTTGATATTTTGTAATCTTTTCAACTACAAATCCACATAATAATTTGGCCAGTAGGTCATGTTCTGATAAAAAATCAAATAATCGAGATCGTAATCAAGCACTCATGCATAGCTGATATTTTACACTGAAACTCCAAGTTTTTGCGGTTGCAACTTTACGCCCGCAATTAATGTGTTGATAACGTGGTGAACTGGTGAAATGCATGTCAGATTCAGATGCCAGCACGTTCTTAGCTTGACAACGCTTTGTACTAGGTAGAAAGAAGTCCACTTGGCTTATGCATGGACAATCTAATCTACAGAATCGGAATTCAGCCAGGCATCAAAAAGTCGTTTTAGACATGTCAAACATAATAATAAATACATAACTTTGTCCGAATTTGCCTGATTTGGTTATCACCCAAACTCAACGAGTCGAATGAACTAAAGTATTGTATATTGCTGATCTTCACACTTTTCACGATTAAAATAGATCGCCTAACATTAGAGAATAGAGATGTGCGTGCAGTAGTGTCCCGTCCTGAACAATGTCCACATGCGATTTCCAAATAATCCGAATCTATATTGGTCGAGTTGTGCACTTCCGCCCAAATCAAGGAGAGACTGTTTTCCGGGGATAGGCGTGCAGAAACGAACGACTAGTATGAGACAACCTCACACGGACCATGAGAATGCGTGTCCCGAGCGATGTTCACACGCAATTTTGGGGAAACGAGACGGAATACAAAACGAAATTTTAAATAAGTAATACCATCATATGACATTCGAATCATTATTGGTGGGTGGGTGGAAACTGAAAATAGTAGTAGAAAGCACTCTCTAGTCGTATAAGTAGGCAGGCCAGAACCCCATATTTCTTCATTTTTCTTCAGAAACAAATGTCTTTATCCAATCGGGTATGGGTCCATAACAGTGTTTCCAATGACCGGCCCGGTCATGACCGAAAATGACCTGACCATGACCTGACCTGACCTGACCGGGGATATTGGTCAGGTCACTGGTAAGTCTCTTCATGAGTGGGCAATTTTTGGGGGGTAAATTTTGGGCGGAATCATGTGCTGCACTTTGGGCTTAGAAGTTGACCAGGGCTTTAGACTTAGACAAAACTCTTTCCCCACTTGGCTATTAAAAATCATCGACACATTAAAGTGCAATAGAAATAGACCCAAACGAAACCATTGTTGTTTTGCATTCTTTCAGAAATTCGCGAGAACTTCACTAGCGATTACAATAGTATTTGGCCCCAAAATGTCTGCGCCACTTTTGGACGTGATGAACGCCCTGATTGCGCCCGTGCTGATCGCCGGCCTTGTGGTGGAGGTGATTGGCACGCCCGTGTATGTGCTGCTGTTCTACCTGATCCTGGCCAAGAAAGGGGAGCGCTTCAGCGGATTCTACGTCCTCTTCATCTTCCGCGCCATTCTGGTACCCCAACAACAGTTATAGTGCAAATATTTGGTATCGTTCAATATGCTTTAAATGCGAGTGGAAAAGTTTTATTTGCAACGACAATTTTTGAGTGAATATGGATACCTAGTCGGATTGAAATTTAATATCTCTAACTTTTATAGCAGAGGACGCACCCAAACCCAAACCACTTGACATAGTTCCTTGGTTCTTAATTCTTATGATATGTCATTCACATTCTGCTTGGCTACATTTTGGACTAAAGTAAATAAATAGTAAGTAGCTATTGGCTTGCATCAGGCTGTTTAAGTTCTAAGTCTTTCTAGGCTTATATAGGTACTTAAGCCAAATAAGGTCTCAACTTTTTAACAGAGCCAAGACTTGACTTGGACTGGCGCTGTTCACGTTCAGGCACTCCTATTGGTGCTCGAAATGAACTATCTGATTCGGTTGCCGACGCTGAATCTGTTCGCAGAAGCCTACCGCCAGATGCCCGATGGCGTGCTGATTGCCGCACTGGTGGTGGACCCGTCCATCATCTACGCCGAGTACCTGGTCAACTTGGCGATGCTGGCCAATCGGTACACTGCGATAGGCTTCCCGCTGCGCTACAAGCAAGTGAGTGCCGCCAGAGCAGTATTCCCCTGAAAAAAGTGCACTTGTGGTGGTTCAGATTTGGCAAATGAAATACACGCTCGCGCTTATTGCCCTAATCGTGTTGCTCTGCCTGCCATGGGGCCTGCCTTTCCGCAATGTGAAGGCATGTGTGTGGCCAGGCAACGGCTCATTTGCCTTCGGACCGTGTCCATTTCCGGACGTGGAAGAGGTGAATTCTTGGACTAAACTGAGGATCGACATCGGTTCTGCAAAAAGTCCTCCGTTGTCTTTAAACTATTCCAATTTGATGACCTGGACTTGGGGTTCAAGACGTTCAGTCAGTCCCAAGGACATCCCGATCTGACCAATCTGGGCAAAGATTGAGGTGATTTTGGTGTCATTCGACTCAGTTCTTGAGAAGAATCGAATATTGTATAGCATAGGTTTGACTGACTGAACGCCTTGAACTCGACGCCATCGAGTTTTCGAGCAGTTCAAGGGATGGAAAGGAGCCCAATTATATTTAATTGTAAAGGATCCACTGGTCATCTTCACCAACCACAACGCCTTGTTCTCGGCCCTTTTTCTCGCACTCAGCATCCTGCTCAACGCAGCAACGTGGAGGGCCATCAAGGTCGGACCGATGGGTCAGTCGAACAACAGCGACAGCGCAAAAATTGAGCGCAAACTGACCGCGTACGCACTCATCTCGATGGTCGGGAACGCACTGCAGGCCATCTATTATGTAACAGGATTTTTGATTTTTAATGCACACAATCGACCGGAGCAAGTCGTTTGGGCAATGGGGACTTTGACATGGCATAACTAGGTTAAGAGCTTCAGCTAAAATTCGAGTAAAATGTCATTTGGATAGTCCAAAGAGTGCTCTCAATCGAAAGGTCTGATCAGTTTTCGATTGACCCGAAAATGGCCAAGTTATGGCCAAATGTTTGAAAAATATCGCATGGATTTTTGTAGTTTTTGGCCATAACTTGGCCCAAACTGAATCGATCAATTCCAACCCAAATGCCATTTTGTAGAGCTTCTATAGCTTCATGCAATCACTTTTGGGATCACTCTTCTAGCTCTATTCTTTGCCAAGTTATAGCCTGGAAAATGACCCACGTTGCCTCAACGACATGCACCACAATCGACTCCATTTTCAGATTGCAATTTGGCTGCAGAGCTCCGACCTCAGCCCGACCGGTCTTGCCTTCGTGCAGCTCTTCTACCCGACCTGCGTCAACGCACTGTGCTTCGTGTTGCCCGCCGGACTGCTCTTCTGGGCCAGTCAAGATTTGCGCAAGGCAGTCAAGCGCCTGCTGTGGGGGGAACCCACTTCGACGGTTGTGCCCAATAACATTGTTCTGCGCTTCCAAACGTCCAATGCTGCGCGCACCACGTCAACAATGCCACTAGAAACTCGTCAAATGGCTTAAGGCACACAACACGTTAAAATTAAAATGTTGGATTTGATATCTCAAACGTGAATTCTTTTGTCATAAACTTTTGATGTGGCTACTATTATTTGGGTACAAATGAATTTTTGTAAGCATTTAACATTTTATAATTATGATGCTACAATTATGTATATATAATTGGGATCCTTAAGAATGGGGCAAGTTTTGTCAAAGTTCAAGGTAACAACCAACTACTACCTATGCCTCGGAATGCAAAAATTACCGATAGAATTGATCTGTGAGCACACCAAGTTCTTGCTTTTATTCTGGGCAAGGAAAATAAGGCCTAATAGAGTGTCGCTTATTTTTGACTCACTATTGGTATTCCACATAAAATAATACAAAAAAAGTCTCCGTTCCATCATTTCCCAGATTGTTAAGATCGACAATTTATCAAAGACAAAAAACCACACAATCCAAAATGGATGGTAAGTTCCACATCATTTTTGCTGTTCTCGCCGCGCCTAGAAGTCCTTGACGCCGACCATGTGCAGCTGCTCCAGGTCGCCCTCCACCTCCAGCTGGTCCGCCTCGAAGAAGTTGTCGCGGTGCTGGAACTCGCAGTGGTCCTCCCCGTTCACCCGGACGCGCACAGAGTTCATCTCCGCGCTCAGGTCCAGCGTGAACATTTGGCCCGCGCGGAACGGGAACCCCCCGTGGCGCTCCTCATGGTTCCACTGGCCACGGTGGCAGTTGTTCCGGACCACGCAGTTCTCCTGTGGAAAGCGAAAGGCGATTATAGAGAAGACAATGCAGACGATTGGGTGCCAGGATGTTTGAAGAGCCATAGCCTTGCAAGGCTCGAAGCTAGAAAAGACAGCCTGGACTCATTGGACTGGGCTGTGAATTGGCCACAAAATGGCAATTTGGGCCGTGAATTGATCGGTCCAGTTTTGGCCAAAACGGGGGAAATGCCTTCCAGTCGGGAGCTGAACAGACCATTGGATGATGGGGCACTTTCCAGAGACGTCTCATTCAATTGTTTGCTTTTCGGAATAACCTCTAAAACCGGCTAAAGATGCTTTTACGCGCCCTAATTTTGATTGTTTTTTCTTCCCATTTTTCTACTATTTTAAATTACGTCGAATCTGGCGTTGTAGTGCAGGATGATGTCTCCATGGCGGTCCTTGATGTTGACCGCGAAGCGTCTCGCCTGCTGCTTCACAATGCCCACAATGCGCACTTTCTTGGGCGGCAGGAAGTTGTCCAGGTGGCGCGCAAACGGCACCGACTGGGAGAACTGCTCGGGCGGAGAGTGGACTTGCTGGACGCCGGAACCGAACATTCGCGTTGTTGATTGGGAGAGAGAATCGAAAATATTGTGGACAAGGGAATGCTGAAAACGGGGGAATTGGTTATGCGGTTATGGGTTATGGGTATTTATTGGAGCGCAAAACAGAGTTGTTTACTGAAAACGACAAACACAATTTTGCCAACCAATTGATAAGCTGATTAAATGATAAATGATAAGAAATGGCAAATGGACTCTCCTCCGACGCTCCGTCCGCCGTCTAGCGCCGACCTTTGGCCTACATTTGGACGAAATTTCCGGAATAAAACTCAAAAACTCAATCTTTGGCTCTTCGCAATTCACACATTTTAAACGATTCCATGACAACAGAAAAAAGTGCATATATTTAAGATTGGTCTTCAGATTCAGACCAGTTGATCAGGTCGATCAGATCTGACCGTTTCGATTGATTCAGTTGATCAAATCAATCGATTCAAATCACTATTTGATTGCTTTTTAATTGTGTTCTACCTACATATTTATAGTTTCCATTTCGAAATTGCACTTTATTCTATTGACCTATACCTATAACTAAGCTATAAGGGCAATAAAACTTACAACTAGCGGAATTTGCTAAAAAGTAAAAACGGCGAAAGAGGGTAGGGAGGCGGGAATGGGAGCGGTTACTAATAAAAAGAAAGAGCGCACACAAAACGTCGATATTTGTGAGTGCGATTCTTCCATTCACAATTGGGACTGGGAATGGAGGGAGGGAGCAATGGAGAAGGGCGGAGATGGCTGAGGAATGGGGATGGATGAGTCATTCAATCGAAGGGTCGCCAATGAATGAAATGTGAAATAAATACAGGGATGTGATCTGTCCTTATTTTTAAGATTTGTCCTTATTTGGAGGGTCCGAATCTTAGAAAAATGAAATGTCCTTATTTCTA